>JAVYIG010017686.1:0-24874 GCA_035222895.1 Strongylocentrotus droebachiensis | reverse complement strand
GCATTTAGCAAGAAAAAAAAAAAGGATGATTTAATTGGGAAACAACCATGCAAACTGATGCGTATTAATCATTTTATAATGTTAACAAAGCTGGTTGGAAAATATTTGGTTCAAAATGGCTTAAAAATTACTAAAAAAGAAAGTTTGACTAAATTGGTAGAAATTAAGTCCAATTGAAAAATCAACCATTATATACATGTGGAATGAGGTATCTCTTGGTATTTGATATGCAAGTATTGTGTCTACACTGTATTACATGATATAAAATAAACATGTTACTTATTTGTAAAGGCAATTTAAATTACCTCAATTTCGAACACATGCTGTTACCATGATCTTTGAAGATGATTTCAGAATCACTACTGTTCTATCACATAACTTGGACTGCCATTAGTATACTTCTGCATATGAAATAAGTGTTTCAAACAATATTTTAAAGCATGGCAAGCATGGAATGAGAGCTGAATACATCCTGATGCAGATTTGTGTTCTGTAAGTGTAGTTGGAGAAACATCATGTCAGTTTCAATACATCATTAAAATTAAGCACAAACAAATGAATGAGATGACAATCACAATTCACTTGGAATGCTCTACATGTACATGTTACTATCTTTCATATGACAAATTTGCATCAAACAATTATATAAAAACATGGCAAGACTGGTTTGTGAACTTACACAAATAACTTTGCTCAACAGAGGTTTAACACCTGAATGCAACTTTAATACACATTAGAGTTTGCCATACCAAATAAATATATAATATCATTGTCAAACACTACAATGTAATCAGGTACAATAATGAAAGAGATGTAAAACTACACTTGTAACTTTGGCATGTCAAAATCATCCATCAAACTATAAAACATGGCAAGATTTGAATGAGAGCTGAATACACCATCATGCAGATTTGTGTTCTGTAAAGTGTAGTTGGAGAAACATCATTTCAGTTTCAATACGTCATCAAAATCAAACACAAACAAATGAATGAAAAATGATGTGCACAAACAATGAATACGGTACTGGAACAAGTCAGATACTTGCTGCTGTATCAAGTCCTGTACACTATAACAGAAGCCTCATCTCAAATTCAAATACGACATCAGAATCAAGCAACGAAAATTGAATGGGATAAAAATCACAGTGGGCTTAGAATGCCCATCTTGTTATTTTGGCATATGAAAAATACATATCAAACCAAAGTTTAAAACATGGCAACTGTCAAGACTGGAGTGAGAACTCACACATTTTGATGCAGTACAAACTAGAAATATCACTGAATGTGATTAATACCAAGAAATCTTCCAACTTTTTGGCAGGGGTATAATAACTCCACAGTGTAATTTCTAGCAGTCAGTGATAACTCAAGATATTACTATAAATTTGCACTGAATGTATTTGGCTACACAATGGTGTGCCTGGTTAACAACAATTCACAAACTTGCATACGTTTTGAAAATGGTAGCATTGATAATAATCTAGACCAATTTTTTGACAGTTGATTGGTAAAATTCCAGATGTGTATCTTCAAGTCATAATAGTGGCTAGTTGGCTCACACATCCAGCGAATACCCCCAACAAATTCAGCCTGGATTCTACTTCTACTTCTAGTGTTTTATTCTTTAGAAGTGGTAGTAACAATTCAATCTGTATAAAATAAATAACAAGAATACATACAGACATTTAGCACATGTAAATAAATACTGGTGTATTGCACTTAAGTTTCTGTGCTTGTCTTCTCACTTATACCTGGTAAGAATAAACTAATTCTGCCAAATATTTCTATGCTCACTTATCTGCATAATCTATTACCACTGAATTATTACTTTAGTGCCTGCAGGATGTGTCCTTTCACATACTGTACCTGTAATGTAGCTGTTATGAACCAGAGCACTATAACACTAAGTTCCCATAGGACATATTTCTATTCAGATGGTCATATCTCAGCCGATACTTAATATATTCAATTGGTTTTCGACATTGGGACATTATTTTTGATGCTCTTTCAAAAAATGAAGAAAAAATTGAGAAATTCCTAAAATAGATTTTTGATGACGTCACACTTCACCACTTTATGGTAGCAAAGATGTATATATGCACTGACAATCAAGCACTTGAAATCATATATTTTCCAAAGAAAAGAAAAGAAAAGAAAAGAGGGATTAAACTTTGAAACCATGCTCATCATCAGTAGCCAGGGCATGGGAAGATACTTACCTGGATCTGTTTCTGAATCATGATTTAATACGCAAACCAGATCCTGGCCATACAGATCTTTGTCTTACCTATTGAAATCCTTTGTACTCCATTTATACAAAGAAAACGTGCCAACTTTGAACATCCCAAAGTAGTCTGGAGTCCATCACATTTACCTGTATTATAAGAGAATAAATTAAAAAAATGACAACACTGCTGTCTCATATTGCTATGTAATGTAATGAAAATGGCAAAACAGCTGTCTCATAATGTCTCATAATTGAAAGCTCAAACGATAACTTACCTGTTTGAAGTTTGAGTGAAATTTTATGAGGGAGTAGAGGGAAGAGATTAATTGAGAGCCCGCTTCACCCATGTGCAATCATTCTTTGTAGCCACAAAATGTGTTAGCTGATCCTGAAAGGTCAGATAACTTTTCTGAATTTGACATTTACAATAAACATGAACCAGAGTTAAACTCTATCAAAAGGGAGAGAGAGGAGGGCAATTAATCTCTTCCCTCTACTCCCTCATAAAATTACACTCAAACTTCAAACAGGTAAGTTAACGTTTGAGCTTTCAATTTTACTTTGTGAGTCTCATGAAGAGACTAATTGAGATTGTGTAGCTCAGCGGAACACATTTTGTAGTACAATTTGCATACAGCAGTCCGAAAACCGTCTGGAAATTTGAATGTGAAACTGTAGTAACACAAAAAATTAAATTACCACAACAAATATCAATTGTACTTAACCAGAGCAAAATTTTTTGGCAATGTCTTTACTACCAACCTGTCAAAATTTTGAGTTCAATCCCCGACACTCTGACAGTATGTTCTCAGCTAATGCATAGTTTATTGCTGAAGTATTGTGAGAATTCTTCTCTGTCATCTGCGAGTGTTTTATTATAGAAATGCTGGAATTTTTTTTCGCTCGACCAGCCAGCTTGGTTTAGAATACATCTGACTGGTACATTGGCCATGCTAGCTGCCGACACTGCAGTTGATCTCGTGGAATGTGCCTTGTATTTACTGGTGTCAACTCTAGCTACTGTTAAGGCCTCTTTAATCCACCGTGATATTGTTTGGGATGAAACTTTCCTATGTGGTTTGGTATGGCTGTTGAATAGTTGGGGTTCTTGTCCTCAAACTTCCTCTGTTCTCCTGATCCTATCTGGAGTATACGCCTTAAAGCTGAGCGTGAAACTGTGCTGACCTGGACGGCTTTGCTTTAACAAGTCATCAACTTTAAAGATCACTGAACTTTGTTTCAGTTTCATGTTATCTAGACTTGACAAATGCAATGTTTGAGATCTCCGTGCAGAGATCAAAGCTAATAACAAACACAGTTTGTGGGTAGTTTGTTTCAAACTCAAAACTCTAGCTGGTGACCATCTGCGTAAAAGGCCAAGTGCAACACTCACATTCCATGTGTCGATCCTTGTAACGTGGTGTCAGAGGTCTGAGATTAAATGTTCATTTAAAAAATCTACAGACCGGTGTGAGCCAACAGGATGAACACTACATGTATGTTCAAGAGTTATATACCGGTACAACGACAATGCACTTCTTGCTGCAGAACTGAGCAGGTAACTAGCTCGATGCCTCATATCTATATCATTGATTCGATGAGACTTCTTGCCCTTCTCTAGCTTGATTAACCTTTCAAACAAACGATCGCAGACAAATTGGGTGAGAAGACTGATGCATTTATCAACCCTGCGATTGGTAAAGCCCTTCATGTAGATTTACTTCAACGTGTGGTGGAAGGCTTCCACATACATATTTGTGTTGATGTTTGCATCCTTCCTGAAGCAAACAGCCCACTGACACTTCTTGTCTGCATACAAAGCAAAATACTCCCCAAACCTTCCGTGTTGACTCATCCTCCATGAAATCTGATGTGACACGGCCAAGAAGCAGCTCAAACTTTGCTTCATCAGTCTCCTCCAGGAGAACCCTAAGAGTCTTGTAGATGGAAGATTACAACTCTGCATTGCCAGGGATATGAGAACGCAGAGCCCAACGCCATGTGCACAACAGTTTCCTGGGCCTGTGTGTAAAAACACTATAAATCCAAGCATTGAAGAACTGTTCAGCATCATCAGACATTTGCCAAGAAGTCTCCAACTGACCTACCATGACTCAAATTTTCTGCAAAAAGCCTGTCAGCACAGCCCTGTCTTCTCTGTTAAAAATGAACCATGCCACCAGAAACCCTTCTCCAAATTCATAAACAACAAACACATTCACCAAAGAGATATCATACGCGTTGGTTTCATGAGTAGAGTCCATGCAGACAACATGCTTGCCAAAGGAGAGCAACATTTCCTTCTGGATGGCGTCATGTTCCTAAACACAAAATCATTCTCACCAAGATCATCCAACGCTTCCGGACATGGAGAACCCTGTCCCTTGTACAGTAACACGGGATTACTGTCACCCTGATCACGCATCTCCCTCTCCCACATATCCACACTAGTTGCGTCATCGTTGTGCCTTCGAATACCCTGCAAACCAAGAGACCTTGCAATGTTCCTGATGTCCTGTCTGGTGATGAGATGTTGGCGCTCCAAGGTAGTGCTCAAAGACTCACAAATATCATCCATAATCCTATAAAAACTGACACCCTGTGCTAACTTCTGGGCTACATCAACCCTCTCCATAGCTGACAATCTAACATGAGCCAGATTCTTCTCATGACCATAATGCTAATCAACCACTGTTACACTAACTGTCCCATCATCTTTCAAATAAGCTGTGATACCCAAAGTGCAATGGGCATCAATATTGCAACATCCTTGTGATTTCCAAGACCTACTGCCTTTCCTTTTAGACCTGAACAAACCATCACGACTGCAGAAATAGACCTGAGTCTTCTCTCCTCTGGCACTACTCGTGGCCCCTTGATGTACAACATATGCCGACCGGTTGTCCCTCTCGTACTGCTGCTTCCACTAAAGAAAACCTGGAGAAGAAAAATATTCAAAAAAAGGTTAATAAAGGCAATTTTAATTATGGTGGTCAGGGTACATGTATATTTAACATATAATTCACTTCATATTATTCACAATAAAAACAAAAGTTCAATGAACCATACAGTATTCCACTGAAGGAAACCTGAAATTCAGGAAATGAAATTGGTATCAACACGGATGAGACTACACACACTTGAACCAACACTAAAAATAAACTTCGCACAGGGGGATTAGTGGCTGGCACATCATCAAAATCTATTTTTAGAATTTCTCAATTTTTTTCTTCATTTTTTCTTCAAAGAGCATGAAAAATAATGTCAAAATGTTGAAAACCAATTGAATACGGTACATGTTTGTTAAGTATTGGCTGAGATATGACCATCTGAATAAATATACACCCCATAGGAACTCAGTGTTATATGCTCTGGCTCCTAACCATTAGGAGCCAGAGCAAATTAATAACACTGAGTTCCCATAGGCAATCTTTTTTATTCAGATGGTCATAGCTCAGCCAATACTTTACATATTCAATTGGTTTTCGAAATTTGGACATTATATTTGATGCTCTTTCGGAAAAATGAAGAAAAAAATTGAGAAATTCTAAAAATTGATTTTTATGATGTCACAGTTTCGGTACTCTATAGGGATTAGTACTGTGGCACTGGGTGCATTTGCAAGGCAATTTTAATTCTGGTGGTCAGGGTACTTGTATGTATTGAACATATATTTCACTTCATATTATTCACAATAAAATACGTAGTTTTAGTGGATTTAGAGGTTTGTAGAGTCAGCAAACACAACTACGTATCAAATAAGTATCCTTTATAGAAAGCTAACTTCTATTCGCAAGTAAAACTGAATTCCTTCTTTGTTTTTTCCCTTTTCAAAAAGGAGGATGAGGGGATTCCATGTTAGTTTTATATCTAATAATCTACATGCACGTTACTGGCTGATTTCATGTGGATATATTTACTCATTCATCACTGAGGCATAAAAGAAATGAAAGTAACTTCAAGATATTATTATCTACATGTATGTATTACTTTATTGTCTAGATTTCCTCAGATTCTTCTTCATTGAATATTTTACAAGTAAAATTAGAAAATATCAAAATTGTCAAATGTAAATCAAATTAAAGTCTCACAGATTTCTGGCTTTGATAATTCTCATTCACAAAAAAAAAGAAAAAACAAGCAATGACGTAAAAGGATTCTATATCTGAGAATTTCCACCAAGGGTTCTCAATAAAATACAACCAACATATTTTCAAACTGAATGTTTGCCTTATTTATATTATTATTCAATTCATTAAGCTTAAGAATTGTTCATAAGTGGATAACTTTGGTGTTTTTATCGTTTGAAATGTCATTTTCATCTTATAAGGCCAATATAACAGTATGAGACAGCCGTGTTGCCATTTTCATGTTATAAGGCCTATATTACAGTAAGAGACAGCAGTGTTGCCATTTTCATGTTATAAGGCCTATATTACAGTAAGAGACAGCAGTGTTGCCATTTTCATGTTATAAGGCTTATATTACAGTATGAGACAGCCGTATTGCCATTTTCATGTTACAATGCCAATATAACAGTATGAGACAGCCGTATTGCCATTTTCATGTTATCAGGCCTACATTACAGAGTATGAGACAGCCGTGTTGCCATTTTCATGTTATAAGGCCTATATTACAGTAAGAGACGGCAGTGTTGCCATTTTCATGTTATAAGGCTTATATTACAGTATGAGACAGCCGTATTGCCATTTTCATGTTACAATGCCAATATAACAGTATGAGACAGCCGTATTGCCATTTTCATGTTATCAGGCCTACATTACAGAGTATGAGACAGCCGTGTTGCCATTTTCATGTTATAATGCCAATATAACAGTATGAGACAGCCGTATTGCCATTTTCATGTTATAAGGCCTATATTACAGTATGAGACAGCCGTATTGCCATTTTCATGTTATAAGGCTTATATTACAGTAAGAGACAGCCGTGTTGCCATTTTCATGTTATAATGCCAATATAACAGTAAGAGACAGCCGTGTTGCCATTTTCATGTTATAAGGCTTATATTAAAGTAAGAGACAGCCGTGTTGCCATTTTCATGTTATAATGCCAATATAACAGTATGAGACAGCCGTATTGCCATTTTCACGTTATAAGGCCTACATTATATTACAGTATGAGGCAGCCGTGTCGCCATTTTAATGATTCAATATAAAGCCAATATTGCAGTATGAGACAGCTGTGTTGCTATTATTAAGACATACATTTATTACTTTATTAATTTACTTAAAGGTAAAGACCAGTAATGGTCATGCGATTGCATTGTGAAAGAAACGTTGTGGAATCGATCAGAAAAGGTCGATCATCTAGCATCTAGCATCTGCAAGGTTCTGGAATCACCAAAATGATAAGAAATTTGGCCCATTCTTCGTAAAGTTACAAGCACTATACACAGAAAGATGTATATGGGACTACCCTATCTCTCTCACCAGACCATGAGAGAAATAAATTTACCAAATATATGAATTAGTAGGCGGTTTCCCGGCAAATTTTTTATCATCATGTATTAGTCAAAACATATTCTTTCACATGATTGGTAATGAGAGCTTCCATTTCATTTTTTGAAATTGGGGCGTTGCCAATACTGGTCTTTACCTTTAATTTAATTTAATACACATGATAGACTTCCTCCAATAATTATCATTTGATCAATTATACTGTAGTTGGATTGAAGTAGAAAGTTTTCAGTGATAGATGAAGGTCTAAGCTAAATATATACGGTACACTCTAAATCTCACTATGTTGGCATTTTTGTGTATATTGTATCTTTAAAATTATGTGAAAAGTAATTTACTCAAAACGACTGACTCATGCGTCAATAGCTGCATATGAACACTGTATGTAATAATGTTAAGCTAAGTAGTTGCACACGTACACACAATTACTAGTACTGTACCACTATTAGCGTACTTCAAAAGTCTCATCAAATTCACAGTCTATATTTTTGATCTTTCCTGACTTTAGGTTTGCAATTTCCCCTTGAACCATCCACACTGTGTTATCTTACATGTATGTTCAAGTGTACACATTCTTAAATTGCTTGTTCAAACATATCAAAAGGACTTTCTTCTTCTTCTTCTATGTGCCATATCCCGAGACGTTGGCGACCATGGAGTGCCACAACTCTCTATCCCATATTCTATGAAGTAATTCATTCTCCCCGAGTTCAATTCCACATTCAGAAATCCCACTCCTTATTAAAGCTACTCATCCACAGAATCCTCCTTCTACCCCTACTCCTCCTCCCCTCAATTCTTCCAGTCAGTGCAAGATTTTCCAAACCATTCTTCCGTATAACATTGCCTAAGAAGCTCAGCTGTCGACCTCTTATATTATTCAGAAGCTTTAGTCTTGTTCCTGCCATGGCAAATACCTCATCATTAGAAACTCTTTCTGTCCATGAAATTCTTAGCATCCTTCTCAGGAACCAAACTTTACAACTTTCCAGTCGCTTTCTTAGGTCTGATTTCAGGGTCCAAGCTTCACATCCATACATTAGAACTGGATACACGTAGCAATTGAGTACGCGGAGTCTCGTTTTCATCTTCAGCTTCTTATTCTTAAGAATGTTTTCTAATTTGGAGAAAGTTGATTTTGCAAGTGCAATCCTTCTCTTGATTTCTTGCTCGCCTCTTGCATCATCTGTAATTGTAGTCCCTACATGTAGGTAATTAACAGAGGTGGCTTGCTTTATTTGAATGTTGTTGATCTTAAGAGAGCATGGTATTCTTCCCTTCTTTGAAATTACCATGCATTCCGTTTTCTTGTAATTTAATGATAATCCTCTCTTGTCACTTTCTCTGACGACAACATCCAAAATTCGCTGCAGGTCCTTCTCCGATTCTGCAATTAATATAGTATCATCCGCATACTGTATGTTTGTGATATTATGTCCTCCTACTTTCAATCCTCTTTCCTGTTCTAGGTTTCTAAGTATCCACTCACTGTAATAATTGAAGAGATCTGGAGACATGACACATCCTTGCCGAACCCCCCTCTTAATGTTGATGTAGTCACTTAATTCTGTTTCTACCCTAACACATGCTGTTTGCTCCCAATACAGATTTTGCAATAACTTGATATCCTTTGTGTCTAGTCCAATCTTGGTTAAGTCTTCAAATAACTGATTGTGTCTTACTTTATCGAAGGCTTTTGTATAATCGATGAAACACAGGAAGACGTCTTTCTGCATTTCTACGGCCCTTTCTGCTATAGACCGCAGAACAAAAATAGCATTTCTAGTTCCGACATACCTGACAAAACCAAACTGCACATTACTAATTTCTGGAGTTAGGTGATTCCTTGCTCTTTGAAGTAGAACTCGCAAGATGATCTTTGTGATATGGCTCATGAGGCTGATGATTCTATGTTGCCCGCATTCCACTGCTCCAGGTTTCTTGGGAAGTGTAATAAATATCGATTTGCACAGGTCATCTGGAAACTTCCATCATCATAGATCTTATTAATTGATGACTTCAGTTAGTTTCATGACACCATAGTTCTCCAATGCTTCGACCATCTCCATTACTACTCCATCAGGACCAGCAGCTTTGTTCCTCTTCATCATACTGATCGCTGACCTCACTTCTGAGAGCAGAATCCTAGGTCCTTCAATAGATCCTGCACAGTGTGGAGGTTCTTTTCTTACATCGTCAAAAAGCTCGCCAACGTACTCAGTCCATCTGTTCAGTATCTCTTCCTTTTCAACCAGTACTGATCCATCCCTTGCCTTGATGCATCCCGACTTGGAGCTCTGAAGATTCTTTCCAGAAAGTTCATTTACCTTCTTAAAAACCCTGGGATCGTTTGCATTAAAACTTCTCTCTATCTCGGCGCACTGTTTGTTCAGCCATTCCTCTTTAGCTTTTGTGTAGTGGTCATGAATTTCTCTGTCCAACTCTCTGTATTGACTTCCATCTCTGTCCTTGATCTTCTGCCTTTTACTCATCTTTGCTAGAATCTCCTCCGTCATCCATCTCTGTTTGCTTTTCTTTCCTTTTTAGGTAATGTCTCTTCAGCTGTTTCTACAAGAATGTCCCTCATTGATTCCCAAGTGACCTCCTCTCCCTGGTCGGTGAGACTATCAAATCTGTTTTGTACTTTGACAGTATATTGGAGGCGAACATCACGATTCTGTAGCTGTTCGAAATCTACCTTCTGAATTGACTTGGCTTTTGTCATCTTCTTTAGCTTCCATTGCAGAGTTGCCACAACAGGAATGTGATTACTCCTACAGTCTGCACCCGGATATGTTTTAGCTTGATTTACACCTCACCGTTCATTTATTGTGATGAAGTCAATCTGATTTCTTGCACGATCCCCAGGGCTTTTCCAAGTATATATCCTTCTTGGATGATCCTTGAACCATGTATTGACAATGACCATTCCTTTGGCTTCGCACCCATCTGGTACCCCTTTCATTTCTGTCTCCAATACCATATGGCCCTACTGTTCTACCATATCTGCCTCTTCCGACCTTTGCGTTCATGTCTCCCATGGCAATTACAATTTCATTTGATTTACATTGTGATTTGGCTGCCTCTAATTGCTCATAAAAAATGTCAATATCTTCATCTGTGCTTTCCACTGTGGGTGCATAAACCACTTTTATTGCCATGTTGAGAGGTTTCCCTTGTAATTTGACCAACAAAACTCTGTCCCTAACTGCCCAAAAGCCCAGAACCATGTTAGCTGTGAATGGATCCAGAAGCACCCCTACACCTCTTTCATGTCTTATCCCTCCTGAATAGATCATCTTATGTTTTTCAACTGTGAATTCTCCATTGCCAGTCCATCTTGTTTCACTAATGCCTAGAATATTAATTCTCATCCTGTTTATTTCTTGCACGACGTTGTCCAATTTCCCTTTCTGGTAGAGAGTGCGTACATTCCAGGTGCCGATGCGCATGATGTTACAGTTGCGGACAGTTGCTGAATGACGATCAGGTCCCACCTGTCGCACATGGGAAGGCCTACCGAGCGAGGCACCTCTATTTCTAGAGGTTCCCTTCACGCCGTTTCTCTTTGACTTTGAATTGTGACTTTCCATGGTATATCTTGGGAAGAATAGTGAAGGTGGTTTCCCGTTGCCTTCCTCACCGCAGTGTGGTGACCATGAATATATCCATGTGAACACCAGTTCTGAGAGACGCCGTTGTCCCTGATAGGATCATCCGCCTAAACTCTCACTGCATCGCTGCTGCCCAATGCAGTCCCTTTTAGTCGCCTTTTACGACACGCAGGGAATACATGGAGGGAATTCTATATGGCAACCAAAGGACTTTATTTAGTTGAATTCCATTGGTACGTGCAATCTGGTACAGCACTACTCGCACCACATGTACATGTACAAGGACCTTCCAAAGGCACTACAGTGTATGTCACATTTGCAGGCCAAAAAGATGAAAAGGTTATATTCCAACAGCATTTGAAAGATAACACTAATTTAGAACTTCCCTAAAAAAAAAGGGGGGGGGGATGCTTGAAAATGTCTTTAAGTGGGAAAATAACGACTATTAGTTGTCGAATCGACTTAAGAGCTATAGAGCCAGTAAGTAATGGTCTGAATTTCAGACCCTTGTACCGAATAGTCGTACGTTTTATGTTGTACAAAGATTCAATCAGTTTAATTTTGGCCATTGCAAGAAGTGGGTTATTGATGTAGACAAATGCTCACCCTTAACAGCTCATTTTATGTATGTTATTACCAAAGAAGAAAAAAAGCCAGTCAGTCACTCAATAGTGTCTGACAGTGAAGTCTAGCAATTAAACAGGTTTCCTTGCATAATTTGAATATTAGGACACTGCTAACGTTTAAATTTCACAGATAGGACATACATGACATATTCATAATTCCTGCAAAGTTCTACAGAATTTGATGTTGGCTGCAAACGGACATAGTACATATCTTTAATAGACCAATCAGAGAATGGCAAAAGCGCTATCGCTGATGGCAAGTTGAGCTTTGAGGTGATGATCTTCGACAACATGTGGGAATGCAATTCTATGAAGTATAGGTTGAATATTATGAAAATGATTGCACATATTTTAGCTTCTAATTCTGAAATTACAAGTGTTAATAACCTCCAATTGTGAAATTTCATATTATCGATGACTTTGAAATACACTTTGTATCTGAAGTGCCATATTTCATGCACTTGAACTATAAAAAGGGAAAACAGTGCAATTTATTACTTATTCAACACAAGATGACACCAGACATGTTCTAAAAAATAAAGTAGAAGTGTTGTGGTCTATTGGATACTTCGTTGAACTGTCTTCCTATGATATATACTATCTTCAAGGTTGAAGTTCATATCCCAAGTACTTCTTGAGATATCGCTATAACGAGAAGGCAGGACATACAGACACACAACCCCAAAACATTAAGCTAAATCATCTACAAAAGCTTAATTACCAAATTAGATATCATCACCTACCTCTACGCCATCAGTCTCCTGATAGTCCTCCATCTCAACGTCAATATCATTGGGTGCTGTAGCCTCACCAACATGTAGCATGTTTAACTTCACGGTTTGATTTCCGTCCAAAGAATACCTCAAATGGAGACCTAGTTGTAAAAAGAGTAAAATAGTACAACGTATTCAGTAATAGCAAACTCACTTGTTACATGTATTCTCTTGTATTCAACTGGTAATATCATGCATGCAGTAATCCTTAAAACTTTTGATAATGTTCACAATATCAATCAATTACATCCTTGAAAAAAATCTTTTTTCTCGGGGGGAGGGGGTGCTACTTCTGAGCCCCTCCTCCTGGAGTGGTAAGTAGCCCTTTAAAACAACTTTACACCCCCTTGCCCAAGGAATGCTTCCAATTGAATTCTGAATTGAACCTCGAATCTCTCTCTGATAGAAGAAAGAGTTTGTGCTTGTCGCTCTTCTCACCCTTTTTTTTTTGCATTGTTGTTCTTTGACACCCTCCTCCTCCTCCTCCTCCTTCTTCTTCTTCTTCTTCTTCTTCTTCTCCTTCTTCTTCTTCTTCTTCTCCTTCTCCTTCTCTTTCTCCTGTTTCTTCTTCTTCTTTTTTCCTTCCCTTTTTTTGTTCTCCTTTTATTTCTTCTTTCCTTTATTTCTAGACTTATTTTCTTCTTCCCCTACTTCTTTTCTCTTCTTCTTTCCCTTCTTCCTTCATTCTTTTATTTTATTGCCTTGCCTTTGCTTATGTATACACTCTTACCAATTTTTCATTGTATTTGTTTAATGACTTTTTAAAGTTGATACTCTAAGACAATCCCAAATATTGAGATAATTACATCAATAGAAAGCTTTTAACCCCCAGAATAACACTAAATGGTGTCCAACTGACAAAAACAAGTTTAGAATGGTGAATTTATGCGAGTAAACTCTACCAAACTATCTAGTCTGAAACCCGGAAGTGCACGTAGAGTCGGGCTTCTATCCGTGACGTCACGAACGGGACTCATGGGCTCAGTGAGAGTGAATGGCAGTGATATCCCTACGTAAATGCTATCTTGTCAGAGCTTAGATTTGTTGTTGTTAAGGAGTATATTTGATGGATTTTCTGTTTTCATTTGAATGAAGAATAACGAAGCAACATTTCTTTTTATATCCTCATATTCACCTATTTGGTAGAGATTTAAGACGAGTTTACTGCTTTGGAGACAAGGTTAAATCTTGCACGTATGAATAGGCGGATGCATTATCTTGTCATGCTACATGTATGTTATATATTACATTATGTGTTAACCATCAATGTGTTAAAGGCACACTGTCCTACTTGTAGCTACTTGCTCCCTCTATATAGGAAACTTCCCCAATCGGTGCCTGTTGGTCCCCCATGATCCTCTTTTTCTTCTGTTAAATGAGAGCTGAGTTAATGAGATAGCCATCTGTCACAGTGACCACGCTGGCTCGCTGGGTGGTCTAATCCCTTCTAGCTGAAGTAGTAAAGCCTGCCTTTAAATAAACCATTTTGAATTGAATTGAAAACAAGTTAAGTCACAATATGTACATGAATTTAAAAGAAAAAGTAAAAAGTGTGGCTCAGGTGAGCTAACAAGATATCAAAAAACAGCTCTCTACATACCTAGGGAGCTGTGGAAGGCTTCGTTGTACAATCTTGCAATGTTTTCAAGGGAGTCAGCCCACTGGAAACTGTCCAGATCATGACAAATCTCTTCTATCATCAGCCTTAGTTTCGACTTCCAACTAGGATGGCTTCGTTCTACCTGTAATGGGAAAGTACCACAAGAATTATTTTTTAAAAGAGCACTGTATTTGTATTTAGCATTTAAGACATTTTATACGATATGAAACATGTGTGGTGTGAAATATCACATGTAAAAGCAATCTGTAATGCATATTAAAGATGATTAACTTTTTGCCTATATTTAAGGTTGATGTTAACTATTAAGGGTCTCACACTCGATCACAATTTGGGAATTTCGTCAGTACACAGCGTCATCTGAGAGTTCAGACCAACAGCGATCAATTCATGTGGAAAAATATCTGAAAATCCTATACATATGGGAAGACTTTTTCTAAAGCACGGATGGCCAACCTTTTAAAGCTCGCGGGCCACAGCTAACGATTGGCATAACTTGGCGGGCCATAGATAGTCTTCTCCTTCCCCCCCTCCCCCCCACACACACTCATGCAATACATGTACACACCTGAAATTTTGCAAAAACAAACAAGCAAACAACATAATCAGTGAGAAAAACAAATCAGGCTTATTTTTAGTGTGATTTCTGGGGCTTGCGCTTTTCTACTATGTTGTTAACCTCCACACAGAGGCGGCGGAGCGACTTCCTAAGTGGGGGGGGGGGGGGCACCAACAAAAAAGGGCACTTTCTGGAGAGAAAAAAGGGCACCTTTAAAGGGAAATTTCAAAGGGAAAATATACAATTTTTTAGACATTGGTATATACACCTATATTGTGATTACATTATCGGGGATGATTTCAATATTTGTTTTTATTTATACATCATATAAGATTTTGCGTATCATCTTTGCAGTTGAGTGTGATGGTCTACAAATTCATTTGCGAGTGAGCAAAGCGAGCGAGAATTTTGTTTAAAGATTTAGAGGTCGCAGTGCAAAAAAATACATCTTATAAAGATGAATGACCCAATCCTGATGGGGTTATATAAGCACATTCTCATAACGGAAGACTGAAAAGATCTTTGATAGGTTACATAATTATAACATATATAACTACGAGCGAGCGTAGCGAGCGAGCCTTGGGGGAAATTGCTTTTAGTCGCTTGAAATTAGGGGCACGTTTGATGATGAGAGGAAAAGGGGACACTTATCGAAAGGGTTAAGACAGTTATTAGAAAAGAAAATGAGCACGTGTCAGAGTACAAAGGCTAATTATCAGAGGTGAAAATGGGGCACTTCTTACACCTAAAAAAAGAGGCATGCACCTGGGATGAAAAGGAAATGGGCATTTGGCGATGGAAAAGAGGCGCCCATTAGATTTTGATAGGGGGCATTTATAAGAAGTGAAAAGGGGCATTGATGAAAAAGGGATAGGGTCTTTATTAGAAAAGAAATTGGGCACATATCATTGTTAAAAGGGTAATGAGAAGGGGAAGTGGCTCTTATTAAAAGGAAAAAGAGGCACATATTAGAGCATTTATTGGGAAGGAAAAGGGGGACGTGTCAAAATAAAAGGCATTTATAAGAGATGAAAAGAGCACTTATTAGGAGGGGAAGGGGTACTTGTCAAAGTAAAACGAGTATCTCTCAGAATTGAATAGGGTCATTTACAAGGGATGAAAAGGGGCACTTATGAGAATGAAAAGGAACTATTTTCATAGATGAAAAGGAAAAGGGGCATTTATGAGAAGGGACAGGGCTCTTCTTTAAATGGGGGCACTTATCATAAGCAAAATGGGCACTTATTAAAAGGGAAATGGGGCACATGTGAAAATATAAGGTGCGCTTATCCAAGTTAAAAAGGGGAAGGGGCACTTTTTACAAAGGAAAAGGGGCACTGGTCAAGGCAAAAAAAGGGAACCTCTCAGATTTGAATAGGGCAATTATCAGAGGTGAAGGGGGCGCTTATCAAAAGTGAAAAAGGGGCGCTTCTCGTATCTAAAAAGGGGAACTTACTAGAGATTAAAAAAGGCACTTATGAGAATGGAAAATGGACACTTATTGCAAAGGAAAATGGGAACTTTTCAAAATAAAAGGGGCACTTATCAGAAGTGGAAAGGGGAAGGGGCACTTTTCAAAATGAATAGGGGCACTTTTCAAAATAAAAGGGACACTTTTCCTCTGTAAAAAGGGGCACTTGTCAAAGTAAAAGGGGGACTTTTCCTATGCAAAAAGGGGCACTTTTAGGGTACTTGAAAAAGTGGGAGGGCACTGTGCCCCCCCCTGCCCCCCTGGGAGCGCCGCCTCTGCCTCCACATACTCTGGTGAAAAATGAGGCAAAGTGGTTCACCTTTCTCTTCTATGAATTTAAAGTTTCTGCCTTCATCAGAAACTCTCCTTTTCTTCGCAGGTCTCGAAGTCGTTGCCATGTTGGTTGTTATTTCAATCAAAATCATGGACACAGCAGAAAGAATATGATCCTAAAAGTATTACTTGTACACTGTACATCTAATTGAACGGCCGCGGTGTAGAGGGGAGGGGACTGACTATTTAGTTTACCATTAAGATTCATGATAAAATTCAACGGCGGGAGAAAAGAGTTGTAAGTTTGAAGAAAAGTATGGCATTTCAAACATTATTTCTCGATTCGCAACAGTTGTTACTGCGTGCGGAAATTACAAACTGAAATTTACACGGCGAGTGATATTAATGTGGGTACTAATGTCGTTAATATATTGTAATGAGAGGAAATTTGAGGAGTCAGTGTATCACAACAGTTGTTACTGCGTGCGGAAATTACAAACTGAAATTTACACGGCGAGTGATATTAATGCGGGTACTAATGTCGTTAATATATTGTAATGAGAGGAAATTTGAGGAGTCCGTGTACCACCAAGTATCGAGTCAATATGTTGTGAATGATGAAAACAAATTATGGAAATATTAGAGATAGCTGCGTGTACTTTTTTTACCCTATTTCATCGCTGCTATATGCGGCCGCATTACTTTTTATGATGTTTTTTATAAGTATTTTTTCACTGCTCCGCGGGCCGCACAAGAAGAGCTCGCGGGCCGCATGCGGCCCGCGGGCCGCGGGTTGGCCACCCGTGTTCTAAAGTGTCTACTCTTGGAGTTTTCAACCAAATATGTTACATCCAAATCTATAAGAAATATTCTTTAATAAACAAATAATGCTGTACTTCATGAGAGTGCACTCATGATTACTCATGAAAAAGAAAGAAAGAAAGGAAACAGAAAAGAAATTATGAAAGATTGAAAGCAGTCCAGTGAACTTTTTGTTTCTTTCTTTCTATCTTTTTCCTACCATTCCTTATGTTATTGCTTGTTTTTCCATCTTTCATCTTCTCTTCTATCTTTCCATGATCTATTCTTTATCATTTTTTCTTTCTGTCTTTCCATATGTTTATCTTTATTTCTTCTTTCTATCACCCTCTCTTATGTTACCGGTAATCTTTGTTTTTATCATTCTATCACTTTCTCTTTCTGTCCTTCCTCATGTTTTTCTTTGTTTCTTCCTTCTATATCACCTTCTCTTATGTAATTCTTTGTTTTTATCATTCTCTCGATTTCTCTTTTTGACTTTCCTTATGTTATTCTTTGTTTCTTCCTTTTATCACCTTCTCTTATGCTATTCTTTATTTCTTCTTTCTATCACCTTCTCTTATGTAATTCTTTGTTTTTATCTTTCCATCTCTTTCTCTTTCTGTCTTTCCTTATGTTATTCTTTGTTTCTTCCTTTTATCACCTTCTCTTATGTTATTCTTTGTTTTTTTCATCTTTCATCCTCTCTTCTATCTTTCCATTATCCATCCTTAATCATTTTCTCTTTCTGTCTTTTCATACTGTATGTTATTCTTTGTTTCTTCCTTCTATATCACCTTATGTAATTCTTTGTTTTTATCATTCTATCACTTTCTTATTTTGTCTTTCCTTATGTTATTCTTTATTTCTTCTTTCTATCACCTTCTCTTATGTTATTCTTTATTTTGTATCATTCTATCACTTTCTCTTTCTGCCTTTCCTTATGTTATTCTTTGTTTCTTCCTTTCATCACCTTCTCTTATGTTATTCTTTGTTTCTAGTATTCTATCACTTTCTCTTTCTGTCTTTCCTTGTGTTGTTCTTTGTTTCTTTCTTCTATTACTTTTCTCTTTCTGTCTTTCCTTATGTTATTCTTCATTTCTCTCCTCTATCACCTTCTCTTATGTTATTATTTGGTTAAATCATTCTATCACTCTCTCTTTCTGTCTTTCCTTATGTTTTTCTCTATATTTTCCTTATATCACTTTCTCTTATGTTATTCTTTGTTCTTATCATTCTATCATTTCTTCAAGGATGACAGTCACGTGACCTAACATCACGATGTTACAACTGCGAGCGTTTATATTAGCCAAACAAGCCAAAAGATCACACTTTGATTTGGAATGTTTCGGGCTCGGCATTTTTGTTGGTAAAGCGTAGTTGCCTTGGTAACATCGCGGTCAGGCTCCGGTTTGGCATTTTTTGGCGTGTTTGGAAGACAGTGTAAATGGCCCTCATGAATTATTTTTTTAAAAAAGTAAACAATGTCTAATTATTGCCACATGGGCACTTTGGAGCCTGCTATTGATATTATACTTTCTTAAAGGTACATGTAATACAAAGTTTTGGTATGCGGTCAGGAATATATTGGAAGCATGCCATTTTACAATATTCAGTGATCGTTGTCGCAGTTGAAATTGAGTCTAAAGTTATGAAATTGTAAATAATAAACTCTTTATGTTGTATAGCTCCCTCTCAAGACTGATATTACTTTAGCTTTAAAACAATGTTTCTTGACTTCAATTAGTAAATTTGCACTTCCCGTTTGGAAATTATTCATAAGAAATTCAGTATACAAATAATGAATGGTTATGAGTTCAATAGTGCGAATATTTTCATGAGTTGAAAGATTCTATTCAACGAGGCGTCAGCCGAGTTGAATAGAATTAACGTTAATCTTTCAACGAATGAAAATATTTGCACTATTGAACGAATGAAAAACATTCATTATTTGTTTTATACAACATCGAAGAAGATCTAATAGAACGTTAATCAACAATTTATGCTTTACTCCTTATATTAAAGATAAATTAAAGTTGGAGTCAAGCCTTCTCGATTACATTGAGATTGCCTTCGCGTCAGATACACGCAGGGATACGCGCGCGCACGACTGAGAGGTACGCAGTCTGCATATAACCAAAAATGCACGGCGCATATAACCAAAAATGCACGACCGTGCAATATACCATCTATTGAATATCATGTGACCAACAATCCTCCAATCAAATGACAAGGTTCCACGTAGGTGTTGTATAAAACTGCATATTCTGAGATTTAATGCTCGCAGCTACCATGGAATAGCCTTACAGTGTAGGTGCTATTTGAAATATTTGAAATTTACAGGGAGCACCAGTAAATATATGATTATTCAATTTCTCGAAAGCAGAAGTGTTTTAGAGACTACATTTTCTAGTGCTCATAATACATCCAAATATATATCAACATTTTAAAGAATTACTATTCATCCAGTTTTAATTTTCCCCAAAACTTTGCATTACCAGTACCTTTAATTTTTCCACTAACTACCGTCAGCATTTTTTCATTTTAATTCTCATAGATACATTTCTATTTAACTTACCTACGATTTTTAGGAGCACCATACAATTTTGACATTGTATTTTTTGTTCATTTTATTAATACCATTCATAGTATTGCAATGCATACTTTTATCTTTTTAACATCAATTCGTATGTAATTTTTAATTGTTGGCACTTGGCAAGATCCCCCTTTCTCTCTCTTCCCCCTTCTTTACCTCTTGTCTCTCACTCTCTTTCTTCCACTTTCTCTCTCTCTCTCTCTCTTCCACTTTCTTTCCCTCTCTTTCCCCTCTCTCTAGTTCTCTCTTTCTCCATCTCTGTCTTTTCTGCTTTCTTTTTCTTCACTTTATCTCTCGGTCTCTTATCCTCTCTTTCTCTTTTCCTCACTTTCCTTCCCTCCCTCTCCTCCTCTCTCTCTCTCTCTCTCTCTCTAACTCTTTCTCCTTTTAACCTCTTTTCTCTACATCTTTTACTTCTCTCTTCCTCACTTTAATATTTTATTTACACATGTATATGTAGGTACATATTCCTCATTTCCTTCTTGTTCGTATTTTTTGCTTTTATTTTACATTTGGTACAAAATTAAGGATAAACATGTGATATACATGTATATGTACTTATAATTATTGGTTTTTAAAATGCAAAATTAATGAATTTCCCAAGCGTCCCTAACCTTTTCCCAACACACACACAAGCATGATGTACACAAGCACATACTTGCACACTTTTGGTCAAAATTAATCTTTAGGTCTTCACTTGTACATGCAGTCTTTTCACACACGAGTAAAATTCTTTATAGCTTATTAGTTTAAAGAGCTTTAAAATAATCAACTTGACATCATTCACACAATTTTTTTTTGGTGCGATCGTTTCGTGATTAACTGCTCTTAAAATGCGCAGTAGGGCCATTGCGCATTGTGTTTACTATCAGGCAGATTGGTGCGCACTATTTTATTATTTAGGAGACAAGATACTAGTTCATTTTCCTATCATTAAATTCCTTCAATTATAGACTGCCCTTGACATCTTCTTAATTAAGATAATGTACATGTATGTATGCCTGTATTACCCTTTTTTACTCTCGTTTTCAATTCACATTTAAAGGTACTATGTCCCTTTTGCAGCCAACCTCAAATGCTGTAGAACTTTGCAGGAATTATGAATATGTCATGTATGTCCTATCTGTGAAATTTAAACGTTAGCAGTGTCCTCATATTCAAATTATGCAAGGAAACCCGTTTACTTGCTAGACTTCACTGTCAGACACTATTGAGCGACTGACTGGCTTTTTTCTTCTTTGGTAATAACATACATGAAAAGAGTTGTAAAGGGTACATGAGCATTTGTCTACATCAATAACCCACTTCTTGTGATGGCCAAGATTAAACTGATTGAATCTTTGCGCAGCATAAAACGTATGACCATTCGGTACAATTGTCTGAAAATCAAGACTATTACTTTTGGGCTCTATAGCCCTAAAGTCGATTTGACAACTAATAGTCGTTATTTTCCCACTTGAAGACATTTTCAAGCCCCACCTTTTTTAGGGAAGTTCTAAGTTAGTACTATCTTTCAAATGCAGTTGGAATTTAACTTTTTCATTTTTTTGGCCTGCAAATGGGACATAGTACCTTTAACTTAATTAAATTAAATTAAATTAGACAGTAACCTTACAAGCCGCGTGGATAATTAATAGTACACGATCGAGCACAAGCTGTATGTTGCGAATTCCATGTTGTTAAATGCGCGCGCTCCATCCAGTTTTAACACATAACCTACACACAAAATGTCGAGCTCTCTGTAGGTAGCCTGCTTTGAACGGCGTATGAATTGCGACTTTGTATCTGTCCGAACATCGTATAAACGACGTTCACACAGGAAAATATGTTTAGACCTCTAGGGTTAGGGTTAGGTTTATGGTTAGGTTTAGGATTAGGGAGTTAGAGTTAGAGCCTAGAGGTAGGGTTAGGCCTAGGGTAAAATGGAAAAAACTGACTGTTTTTTGCAGCTGGGCCGAGTTGTCTTTGAGCCGAGTTTGCCCAGATTCGTCTAAATCTAATCCCCCCCCCCCCAGGCCAAAAAAGGGCAAACTATACCCCTTTCTAACTGGCCTGAGTTTCATCGGATGCATCCGGACGCATCCGATGAAACGGCCAGTAGACCTATGAATGCTACAGAGGAGAAAAAGCTGATTAAATAGCTGATGAAAACACAGATTAAAATGGTCTAATGTCGCAGTTACCCGCGCTTTATCATAACCAGCTGTGTTTGTTGACTTTTTGTTGAACATGCTGCATGCCAGCTAGATGGGGCGCGGGCTTAATAATTACGTAATAATTCTTCACTTCCGCATGGGCTCGCCAAAGCGAGTGAATTTCACCGGCAGTATGAAAGCGACAGGGGGAAAACAGCGGTTTCACCTTTGTTTACATAAGGAAATTCAATCGGTATTTTCATCGGTATCTGATAGAAGCCACTTTGAAAGCAGTAGGGGGTCTAGTACTAGTTAATGCAGACGGCTTTTAGTTTTAGTTTTATTTAAGCTCAGCTCAGCTGGTTGCCACGATACCGCACTCCTTATTTGTTAATGTTATAATATAAGCAGCCCTTCTTCTTTTAAATTTCCACTTACAAGTTACAATCTACACTCAGTAAGAAGATCAAAGATCTGTTCTGTAGCTGTAGACCTATAGCCTATAGATCTAGGCCTAGGCCTATACGCTACTCACAATTTCAGCCAGGTTCTGTCTCACAGGCACTGTCACTGGCACCCCTGTCACCTCCGCAGCCGGTCGTCTGGTCACCGTACCGTTCTCCCCGTGGCGCTGGCTGTTCTTCACCATCGTTGCCGCTCTCGACACCGGCGACACTCATGCACCAATACTAGCAATACTAGCAATAGGTCTAGTACTACCGGTAGTACTAGTAAGCGAAGTTGATTTATGGTAGGGTCTACTTGATATCTCCCTTTAGGCCTACTATCAGTCTCTACCTTCAAAATGTCGAATCTGTTGAAATCGTTGATACTGTACGTTGAACTGCAGCCACTCGATCAGGCGAAGCGTAGAGAGTCAATGCTAATCCGTAATGACCTCTAGCGCTGTACTACGTGTTAATAGGCAGCATTTGCACACATGAATAGTCAATACACTCTTCACACACAAATCCACACAATAATGCCGATGTGGTTGACCGGCAAGTTTGGCAGTAGACTTACAATTTAATTTTTTAAATTATTCTTTTTAACATCGGCAAGTTGAAAATATTATATTTTACTGCTATTTAGGTGTCATCAATTATCACTAAAGTACTGATTTTGAGTGAAATTAGTTGAATTTGTACAGTGGTGTTTAAAATGTTGAGAATCAATGGAACAGCTTTTAATACACTAGCCAGGATAGTAATGCAGCTGTGTGATCTGCTAGCTAGCTTGGTTTCATAAAAGTGCGTCTGCGAGCTCCACGTACGCATGCGTAACGCAGGGACTATTTTTTCAGGAGCTAGGGAGTCGTGTTACACTTTAAGACCATGTTACACTTTAAGACCTCAACAAGCGTGACCGGTCTCGGTCACCTTGGCTTTAACCGGGCTCTCCCAGCTCTTGTTTTGTGCGCTTGTTATCTGATTTGTATGTGCTTGAGTGCTGCGTGTGCGGTTTGTGTCTTCGTCTTTGGGGGTGTGTCAGTGCATGGGTCCTTGAGTGTGTTTTTTTTTTTGTGTTTTGCGAAGTTTGCATAATCCCCTTTTTGTATAGCTTTCAGCAATCGGATCTAGTTATAGTTATTGGGAGGGAGGGGGTCGTTTTGATTAATTATTTTTTTGAAGGGGAAGGGGCCCACCTCCTGGACATGTGTGCCCATCACCACGAGAATGCCCACTGCCACTCATCACTTTTTAAATTATAAACATTTACTATTGGTTTGCAACGTGCACTTTGCAATTTGTTCCCGACATCTTCTTTTTGACTCCTGTCTTCCTTTTCTCCTGACACCATGTGATATATTGGAGGCAAGGCAAATGATACACGTCCGACACGGATAAGTTACAGACTAGGAGTGATCTTTATTAGAGGGGTTTCACAGTGGCCCTGTAGGCTCATTATATAACTTTGTCTGGCATAAACATATACCAGTAGGTGGCGCTATACATACATTGATATGGATTTACATTGATCAAGATACATCACAGTATGTATCTATTTTCAATTATTTATTTTGTATATCTTTAAATGTAACAAATGTAACAAATGTGCAATTCAGCCTTTGACTGCTAATCATTTGATGAATAAACTCTTTTTGAATTGAATTTGAATTGAATTGAATCTATATACTGTTGAGAGATACAAATGCACGTGTCGCGCACGTGTGTGTAGTCCATATACATCTTTCTGTGTACAGTGCTTCTAACTTTATGAAGACTTGGCCGAATTTCTTATAATTTTGATGATTCCAGAACCTTGCAGTACATCTATGCTAGATGATCAACCTTTTCTGATCGATTTCACAACGTTTCTTTCACTATGCAATTGCTTATAGTCTTTAACTAGTCTTGGTCTTTAGCTTTAAGTCGTACATTATTGTGAGCGAAATATGACAGAAGATATAAATCGTATATGTATCATCACATGAACTTTGTTTCCGATGATCCATGTGCATAATGTTGTTTCAAATGAAGTTTTGTTTTCCTTTGTAAAATGTTTGTTTGAGGGAGGGGAGGGGGGAACTGGGAGTAGCAGTAAAATAACCTCAAATTTTCAAATTTTATTTTATATAAGTGAATAATATGTACAATTTACTTTTGGTGCTATTTTGAACCCCCGTAAGTGATCATTTCCTAAATTCCTGGCATCTACTAACACCATAAAAAAGTTGACCTGGACACAATTGGCGTTTTTCTATGCAC
>JAVYIG010017685.1:0-24878 GCA_035222895.1 Strongylocentrotus droebachiensis | reverse complement strand
ATTACCCCTTTTTGTTATTGTTGTTGGTTGTGTGTAGGGCTTTTGGTGGAAATTTCTCCCCCACCCCTTATATTGCGAATGTTATGTTGAGAGAAACAGAGAGAGAGAGAGAGGGGGGGGGGGGAGAGGGGAAGGGGGATATTTCACATGACGTTTTAAAAGTCGAACCCAAATCCTGTACATAGAACCCAAATCCTGTACATAGAACTTAAGCCCACAAAATTATTTTATATACATTTTGAAATTTAAAAGGTTCATAATATTTCCCCCTTGCAGGTTGTCTGATAACTATGAGCGTTCCGATGGGGTTTGTGTGCCTCGCTGTGTACTCTATACACACTATCTCGATTTCTGTAAGAAACATGACTTTTCACCTTCTAGTGCTGCGACCTTTGGAAAGGTAGTGAACACAGTTTCTTTTCTCTATGATAATGATAATGATTTTAGCTATTTGAAAAGTAGTATTTCAGTTAAACGAAATGTTCAAGATTCCAATGCTATTTTTTCTTCCTCGTATTACTTGGATAATGCTAGTCTAAGACAAAAACAAATGTAGGTTGTGATTCTGTTCACCATCGTTGATAACTCTCGTTAAATACGGGGGGGGGGGGTAGGTTCATTAATCTATCTCCGTTTCGTGCCTGATATAAATGTATGCATTATGTTCACACTAAGGTTTGTCATTCCGACACATTTACTGAGCGTTATCTACATTTCAAATATAGTTTGTCTTTACAGGTAATAGCTTTAAGAAATCCCATAGCACATTGTCAGAGGTTACCACATATTAAGTGAAAAGGAACCTTACCGTAACTAGCCCGTTGCACCGAATATGGTAAATGAACATACAATAATCAAACAATCCTTTACCTCGGGTATACTATGTGAACACGATCGCAAAGACATTCCAGAAATCAACGGAAGGCAATCTATATCGTCTTTAACTTCGTCTGTGTCCGTCACCTAGTGAAATGTGCGAACATGACATTCACATGTCACATAATACGTATTTGATTTTGATAGGCAATACAAAAGGTTAGGCCATTCAGCTGATTTCTCGAAAGTATTTGCAATCGTGTAATATTCCACTGATATGTTGCTTTCACGCGTAATGTGTATGTAGGTTATTCGGCAGAAATTTCCCAAGCTTACTACCAGGCGTCTTGGCACTAGAGGTCAATCAAAGTAAGTAGACTACACCTTTAATAGCTAGGCCAATTTCATAATGTAACCAACCTTATGCAACTGTCTTTGTGAATCGTTTCGATACGAGTTATTTCATTTACCTGTTAGGAATGAATGTATCTCAATACTTTAGCCTGAACTTAAATTGCTTAGTTTAACTGTTGCTAGGTAGGTAAGTAAAATGTTAGCTTGCCCTACCTTACAACACGAAATGTATACAATTCGCATTCTGACTATTGAAACACAAGTCTATATCGACTGCTATGAGAGGCCTGGCTGTTTTATATAGGCTCAAGGGGACGTTCCCTCACTGACCCCGAGGCGCGCCGTCTCGGAGAGCCAAAAGCCAGGCCTCGAATATTAAAGCAGTCGATATGTCTTTTATAAACCGAATTGACACACAAATCTACCAATAATTTTTATCTTATCCTTTTCTTGACTAAAGATTAGATAAAACATCACGGAAAATCTGAGACACTGTCTATTAATCTTCACTGGAAACATGACTGAATGTTACAATCATTTGGGAATTGCAGACAAAAAGCACTGTATGGTATCCGCGCTCGCACAAACTAAGTTTTAACACGTAAACCAATAGGGATCGCAGCAAAATTTTACTATTTTCCCGGTACCCGGAATTTTGCGGGAATCTCACTCATGAACTACTAACCGGTACTGGCATTGTTCGTTTCTTTACGGGAATGGCTAAAATCACGACTCCAATTTCCACCAATCAGATGGCTTTATTTCTAAAGAGAGGTATATAATTCGAACCATTAATGACATAATTTGTAACCAGGCACTCAACAAAGATGTTTGCATTAAATTTGGTTACATTTCGAAAATTGCCTATTCCTGTTATTCACCTGGGCAACGTTTCACGAAACCGTCATACATAAGTACAAGTTTACCGACATCCCATTGAAACGAGTGCATTGTAATTAACATGCTTTTTAATGGGGTGTCGGTGAACTTGAACTTACGACGGTTTCGTGAAACAATGCCCAGTTATTATGTCCGTCAAATCACGTCTTTTATTTGTGTTTTTGAGATAAAGATAGTGATGCGACATGATTAGATTTTAATGAAAACTCGGTGATGTTTATGTATGGTTCACAAAGCAATGGCCAAATGCTTCCGATTATTCCAGGAGAAGAACAGTGAGAAACCATCTTTGAACCATTTATTTATATATAGCTATTAACTCTAAGCTGATTTCGCAACCCTTTTCAGGAATCTCGTTCCTTTGAAAGAATACTTACAGCTATCATACTCTCATCTTCCAGACCATTTCTAATTAAGCTCTTAAAGCCATTCTATATTCGAAGCACTACAGCAAAATTCATTCTAGCGCCATCTCATGTCAGCTGTAGCAGTATGGTCCCGTAACTCGCTGCTTCCCAAGCTGCGTTGGTTCTCGCATCTCGTACAAGTTGATTATGAGATGGCGTTGTGCAACAAAATATACACAACAAATTCACCAATTCAGTATCGCTTTAAGAGTCGTATTATTTCTTTCTTCCAGATACCACTATTATGGAATCAGCATCAAAAGGACTTCTATCTACTATCATTCAGTCTACTCGGGTCCTGGACTTACAAGGTATAATAACAGATGGGGGTATACAGTCGACACGACACTAATGCCCTTTTGTAAGACTAATCTTCATTTGCCACTCCATACCCAGGAGAAAAATGGGGACCTGTAGGATTACAAAAGCCTTTGTGATAGAAATTGCCATATAGCCCTCATGATGACCAAATGTTAGGAATACTCCCCAGCAAGTGGATATGGTGCACACTGTGCGTGAATGAATCCAAAGAATGGGGTAATAATAATATTTGTAAAGCGCTCAGAGATGGTATATATCATTAAGTGCTATTTAAATCCAAATTTGTTATTATTATCATAGTATGACAAGCGTGCTATCTCGAAATTTAAAGTGTCAGTAACTCAAAGCGAGTCAATAGGATATATCTGTTACTTGATCATGTTATGGTTGGACCTTGAATACTTAACAATTTTGTATGACTCATAGGTTAGACGGTCACGATCTCGGTGCTTCAAGTGAAATTGTGTAACTGTAACTATATATTTGTTGTCCATGAACGTGAGGATTAACACTATACTGCATGGTCCCCATCAATGGAACAGAGGGATTATAAATGATTCCACACATATTATGTATCTGAAAGACGGGAGCTACATCTTTCAAGCAATTCGCTTTTTTTGTATCGCGATTTCCCTTTTATTTATCACGATTATTAATTTGTCCGATTCAACTTTTTAGTGTAGCTTTTTTAATTATGGTGCTGAAATAAGTTGAAATGAAAAAAAGAAGAAGAGGAAATTGGTTAGACGCATAATTTTCATTATAGTCATGACTGTTCGTTCGTATAACTTATATGTTAGTAGAATTTGTAAAAGCATTCAAATGGTTTTTCTTGAAATATTTTTCTGCACCGTAGACCTAAAACCCTTTGATGTAGTAATTATGCGGTTTAATGATATCTAAATTGCAAAAAAGAACTTGAGGTGAAAAAGAAAAAAATATTTCGTCAAACATAATTGTACTGAATATAATAACGCTTCAGAATAAATTATAATGCAAAAAAAATCTTATTTCTTCCAGATTTTCGGAAAAGAAACCGAAGATGGAGGTAAGTACAAAAAAAGTAGTAGCATTTCTTTCAAAAAAATGAATTCTTAATTCTATAATTTGTGAGGGGAAAATGGTCCAGTCTATATGAAATAACGTGAAAATAATAGTAAGAAATAGGCTGAATCACATTTACCCTCGTCCTTGAGAAAACAAGAATAATTGAGTGTCATACAAAAAAAAATGTGAAGCAAGGCAATACTTTTTAAAAAGCGATTGTTGTTCCACAATTTCCGGCAAATACTTCAATATAAGATGATACAGTGGTTCCCCTGTATGCTCTTACCCCTGAATAACCGGTAGGATGCGAAAGTCAATGTAGTTTGATCAGCATTATGAGCGTCTGTTTAATATCATCCGATTTTAACGCTCCCCATGGAGTGGAGAATGGAGAATGTGCTTACATTGTATGCGGGGGGGGGGGGGGGGGGGGGCTCATTCGATGTAAAGAGCTTAGAGACCTCGCCGGAGTAGTAAGCGCGAATTAAACCCAAAAGATTATCATTTTCTTATTATTAAGGGATCAAACAAGAAGTTCTCTCTCAGCTCCAAGACAGGAACCCTCCTCCCAGAGTTCCCGGATGCTAAAAACCTTGTTCTCCCTCCAGAAGTACCATGCGAAAAGGTAAGAATCTAATAAGATTTTAAAGCGATTTGGTTCACTTTTTAATTCCAGTTATTATAATTTAAGCTTGGACCCCTTTCCTTTTGATATTGCAAACTCTTATCAGTTCATTTAGTATATCTTTTTGTCATGCCGCTGTTCGTTGTACATATTACGATGTGCAAGGAAACGTCTTTAGTCCCATGGGGGACACAGAGAAAACGAATGTTCATATTGATATGGGAAATGCATATTTTCAATGCAAATCAATGTTTAAAACAGCTCATTATATATTTTTATATGACCGAAAAGTCAAAAGAACAATACAAAACTAAAGATAAGAATACTGAAATGCCTATAATGAGTGTTTTTTAAAGAGTATTTACTACCCCAAAACTGATTGGAAACCGAAGCGAATTCCTACAAAGTAATATCTATAGCACACCGTAAAGATATAATCCTACCACAAGTCGCATACCTACTACTCCTATCTCCTTTTCCCACATTTTACCGTTCGTATTTGCATGTATATTTCTGATTCCCCGTTGGTTCTCTTTTTCTTTATATGTACATTTGAGATGTCAAGTAACTGTTTTTAATACTTAATTTAACTATCATGTTCTGACCATAGGTGGAGATATTCATACTGATGTACCGAACTCACTCGCAACGACTGCTGGATGTAATCGTTTCGAATAACTTTGATGAGGTCGGTATAATAAGAAGTTGATTAAAAGTCTGTTGCATGAATTCAATATGAAATAGGTTTACTTCATAATAATATGTATTCATTTGAATGTAGGAAATCCATTTCATATAAAGTGACCTTATATTTTGTATTGGTATCACGCTGCAGAGAGCGTTTTGTACTTTATACTAGTGAGCCAATGAGCAAATGTCTTTTCTGCCCAGGCGCGTACACAGGGGGGGGGGGGGGGGGGGGTTGGAGGAGGGTTAACCCCCCCTTTGGTATTTTGTATGTGTGTATTTTTGAGGAAACCCCGCCCCCCCCCCATGGTAATTTTTTTGTTTTGTTTGTTTTTTGGTTGACCTAAAAAGTGTCCTCTTACTCCCCCCCCCCCCCCCCCCCCCCCCCCCCCCCGCTTATTCAGCGGCTGGCTGAGTCGTTGCGATTTTTTGGGGACAAAAAAAAATTATGTCCTTTTACCCCCCCCCCCCCCCCCGCTTATTCAGCGGCTGACTGAGTCGTTGCGAAATTTTCGGCCCGATTTAAAAATGTTAACCCCCCCCCCCCCTTGAAAAAATCCTGCGTACGCGCCTGTTTCTGCCTATAGCAATATGAACATGGTGTAATTTCTGCAGTTTAATATTCCCTTGTCTAATATGTAGCTGATCTAATCCTTTATCATCAACGTTTGTCGTTTTACCGTTATAACTTCAAGAGCTCTCAAACATAATAATACTACTTCGTTTCATTGAACTTGATTTATATAATTGAATGTAAGACCGTCGTCGACAAATCCATTGCCTTTCAGAGCTACACAAAATGAATGTAGGAAAGTGAACGTTTAACCATATGACGCGACAAAACAGCTGCAGTTTTTATCTTTAGAATAATTAGACGTTGCTTCCCTTCAATCATACTTCATTTTATTTTAGTTCAGAATTTTCTTCTCATTTCTGGCAAGGCCTGCCTCCTCATCTGTCTTGTCTACTGACGTATGACGTCATCATTGATGTCATAATTCTGTGCGATTCGGTTCTTTACAAGGTAATTTTTACATGTCCCGTCAATGAGGATTTTGTAGCAAACATGGGGAAAAGATGTGCCGTTTCTTTATGGAATCGCTCCATCCCTCCCCTTCCCCAATGAGCCTGTCAAAACATATTGAGCTTGGAATTATTTTTTTCCCCAACATAAATACGTATTTCAACGTAAATATCATTTACGTCTATTTATTTTATGTTTAAACTGCGTTACCATCATCAATTATTGATTGCATTTAGCCTAGCTATTCCCATGTAATATCTTTTGTTAGAAATTCTTATTTTTTCGCACATTTTCTGCTTTTGAAATAAAATCATTCTTTACCCACATTTTCTGTTTTTGCAATATGCTTTTAGGTTCTTAACGACGTCCTGATCCCTGCAGCCATTCAAGATATTCCTGAAAGGTTTGTTCAAAGATTTTCATCGTTTTAGTGAAAAGTGGTACTTTATCATGATTATTAACTCATATCCTGCCATGAGATTGCTAGCGCGCTATTGTTATAGTGCTCTGTGCACGCGAGCGCGCTATCGACTGATTGCCACGTTCATGCTAGCGAGCCACCGCTACTCTGCTTTGTGCACGCTAGCAAGCATATGTAATAACAGTCATTGTTCATGCCCATTGCAACCGTGCTGAGTGCTTTTGCAGCGCTATTGAAAGTACCATCGCGTGCATCAGATTATCGGCTTTGGATTACGCGTCTTTGTATACAACAGTCAGATTGGATGTTCTCGAGTAATTTAGCGATTTGTTTTTTGTAAAGATTTAAATAACACGCACTTGAACCAACCCTAAAATTAACTTGGCACACAGGAGATTTGTGGCTGGCACAATAGGGATTAGCACTGTGGCACTGGGTGCATTGTATGGGTGGCAGCGAATGATAACTCAAGAACGCGTTAGTTAAGGTCCATGGTTAAAGTTGGTTTAGTGTAGAGGCATGCAGCGCCGAGTGTTCGCCCCTATATTCCCATTAATGTACATGTTACAAAACTGATGTGTAACTGATTGGTTACCTATGAGGAATCGCATGCCTCTGGGCAACAGTGAAGCATTTCATTTTTGCGAATCCTGGCCCATAGGTCACCATTTCTTTCCTCTTCTCCTTGCTCCTCATTTCCTCTCTTTCTCTATTATTTCTAAAATAATTGAATACTAGTACACAGTGAATTTCTGATTTGTATGGCCAAATAAAGAATAATAATAAAAATAATCATTATTGACAAAATGAGAGAAACCATGGATGATAAATTGTTGATCTTGATTATGTAATCCTTAGCCTCTCGAATGAGATAAGATTATTTGCGAGGAAGCTCCCGGTCTGGCTTGAGATGTCTTTAGACCAGATTCCAGTGGAAGTAAAGAGAAGGAAGTTGAAAGGTAAGTCTCAGGTAATTCCGAATTTTATTTCTGTTATAATGTATTCCACTAACATGCCATTCCTCTCTTGATGTGTGTTCTACAATCGTCGTAAGGAATCAAGTAGTACTAGAGGAGTGAAGATCTACACTGAGTAATACCTTTAAACAAACTACACTTTTGTCAATGATTATCAACTGTCTATTGATTCTAAAGAACGCTAGCGTTACTGAAATCTTCGTTGCTTTGAATAGTATACTTTTCTTTTTGTTCCTCAATATTTCACATTTTGAAACTAACAAGAATGTGTTAATTCAGAAATAATGACAATTCATTCAGAATTCAGAAGGGGTGCTATCAGGTAATCTAAATCAGGCTATGGAAAATTGAAATGTTACCTATTATTTTCCAACCACGCCTATATCCTAAATGACTGATATGCATGCATTAGCGATACGTAAGCTATAAGTTTGTCGTTGATTTTCAAAAGCATATTAGTAGCACGAAAAAAGATAACTAAATTATGTCAGCCCTAAATAAAATTTTCCATCAACATTATAAAAAGCAGATGTTAACCTAATAAAACCTTGTTATGTAGTTATAACGAACGATTAATGAACAAAGACAGATTAAAAAAAGACATTTGAAACCAATATTCCTGATTTTCATACGACAGTGGTTCGAGTCTTCGTTCAGAGTCTTCGGCGCCAGATGTCATTCATTCATTTAGCTCAGGTTAGAAAGTAAAAACCAGGGCCCTGTCTTACAAAGAGTAACGATTGATCCAAATCAATCGCAAGTCCTCCAATCAATCGCAAGTTTGCAGTCTCCTATCTCTTATGGACATAGTTGTGATTGATATCAATCGCAAATAAGTTGCGATTGATATCAAAGTCTTTGTAAGACAGGGTCCAGGTCTCGATAAAAAAAAAAAAAAAATCATAGTAGTTGATAAAACATTTTATCTCAATAAAACGGAGATTTTGCATTGAAAAGCATTGAATTATAGTAAAATTTAGTTTAATTTAAATCTGCCTTCATTATTTATTTCACTTACAAGTCATGGCTGTATTTATTTCATATACGGTTCCATACTGCAATGAAATGGAAAGTTTATCGATGGTTCTATCTTTTCATAGCCAGGAAGGCTAATTAATGTGGCAAATTATGATTCCTACAAACGTGATTGTGAAATTATTCAAGAGAGATAAAGAGAGAAAAGGAGAGAAAGATAGAGAGAGAGGGAGATAGAGAGAGAGAGAGAGGGAGGGGAGAGAGAGAGGACGAAATAGGGAAACGGATGGAAAATGAAGAGAGTGACCGAGAAAGATAAAGGGAGAGAAAGAAGATGAGAATTGAGAGAGAGAAATAAAGAAAGGGAGGAGGAAAGAAAGAAAGAAAGAAAAGAGAGAGAGGGAAAGAGAGAGAGGGAGAGAGAGAGAGAAAGAGAGAGAGAGAGAGGGAGAGAGAAATAAATAGAGAGAGAAGAGAGAAGTGGAAACAGACATCACCAGACAGACAGACAAAATGATTGCATGTAATTTAATAAAATTATCTTTCTGTTACAACTGTTTTTAGACCGCTCGATCTGTCTTGCTAAGTCATGAATCAATCACAGAGATGTTGAGAGATCTGAAAGCGGTCACTTCACTGACGTCCTTCCATCAAGCTGGATTGACAGAAGAACTGAAGACGTCATCTGTTGAAAGTAAGTTCTCTCAGTCATATCAGGGCTCAAATCGATTTTCCACTATCGCAAAGTAGTATTGTAGCGGTTTGTCGCAATCGCGCGAACACCGTCGTAAGCGGCGCACACGCTTTGCTTTTTGTGTCATTTGGGGAGCCCCCCTCCCTCCTAATTTTTTTGGGGGCGATGAAACTCAAATGTTCAAAGGTTAAAATAAAAATTAGTAATTCAATTCAATTTATTTATGTTTCTAACAGACATTACAAATCAAATATAAACATTTACAACAATTTAGGAAATACAAATTGGAAACAGAGGGGTCCACTTAAAAGCTATACGCTTGTACAATTATTGTGGACCCCTCAAATGATACTTAGCAGTAACGAGTAATTGAATTAACAACTTTGTAACTACAAAAGGAAATACAAAATAGGGGAAAAGGGGGTGCCAACAGAGACGAGAGCGGGACAACACAGTACTTTACATGACAAAGATAGGAGAACACGGTCAAGATACAAAGAGCAAACAATGCCAAAAAAGAAGCGAGAGATCGGGGGTACAGAAAATAACACAAAAGGGTGAGCTGCATGTGGGGTTGAGAAGAAGATGAGGAAGACAGAAATGCGCATTTGGAAGGAAATGAGCATAGAAGGGCACAATATAATATAGTTGATTCTCTTTTCCAATCAAATGGTTACAATAAAGGCCAATCATAATTATTGTTTATATTTCAGTGCTAGCCGAATTTGAAGCGTTGATGAATAAGCAAGCACCCCTCGAATCGTTTATTGAATGGATTGACTGTATTATCGATGACCGACTTCTCAAGGTAAAACAGTAGTTTCCGTCCTTAATATCTCTTTACTGCTCATGTCACCTACTCATTTAAATATACGAAGCAGTAGGTGTAAAAGGGGCGGGACAATGAAAAGAGTCCCATGTGGATATCATGTAATGTAATGGCCCTGAGTCTGACCAACTTTCATTTTGTATTCAATTTGTTATTTGTAAACAAAAAATGAGAGAACCACCTTGTAACCGAGTGAGTCAATAATTAGTCAAACATATATTTTTATGATACTTCTTTGTTATTTTGACTTTATTATATAAAATAGCATGTGGAGTGCTAAATATTTGTTCTTAAAAAAATGTATTATAGTGCACGACGGAAAACCGAGCGGATGATATCAAAGGAGATTTTTTATTGTAGTGAAGGAAAGAAGAAAAAGAGAAACAATGGATCAAAGAATTTAGAGTGAAAAGGAAATAACTGAAGGGATGAGAAAGATAATGAAAGAGAGAGAGAAAAAAAAAAGAGATGGGGGAAATACTGGTTTACCCAAAACTAAAGCGTAAAAGATATAAAATGGAATCAAATTTGAAATGCCTTAACTTTTTTGATTGCTTCTATACCCCCAAAAAATAACTGATGATATTAGACGAACATTATTCATTCATGACCAAGATTCCATCTGTTCTCTACCTAAAGTATGTAAACAAAGGATCATTACGAAGTATGCTATCTATTTTTTTTTATCAGGCCTTTGATTCGGACATCGACCCCGCCCAGTTCAACAGTCAGGCCTCGGAGTTCCTCATGAACTGGTCTTTCATCACGGGCAAGCTCATGGCTGAATTCACGATGAGATCTCTGAAAAGTTTTGGTAGCTATTCCCATAGCGTATTACGAATGATAGTTGTGACAAGTGAACACGATCGCAGTCATAGATTATTTCATGGAGCTCTGAATAGTGTCCTCCGCTATATTCATGATAGAGATACTACGCACCACATGTATCAAAAGTGTAAATTCGTAAACTGAACACAAATTTATACCATGAAACCAACTTAATGTCTAAAATTGACGATTAAAGTACTTTAAAAATTATTTAGAACAACTCAGTTACCTGAAAAATTAGAGATGAAAATATTTTCCATAGAAAATGCTTAGGTTCAAAGTCACTGAAGAAATTATTCGAGGCATCATGAAATGATTGTCAAAAAAACCGGGAGCAATATTTCTTTTTCTCTAATGGATATTTCAGTATGTAGCGCCATCTTTCTCCATGCCAGTGACATCTCGGTTATCAGTTAATATGAGAATAAATCTACTATCTGTTCTGTTGCATCTTAATGTTTCCTACTGTGACATGCAAGTAAGAAATTCTAATTTCATAATTTAGCTGAATGATCAATCGTCATAATGTACCCTTGAAAAAATTAATTATTTCAAGATGACCCGACTTTTGTTCCTTTTGTAAAGTACCTTTCGCCTGTGCATAACTATAATGGTTTATATTTTGCTACCGCTGATTTTGAAGTGATTTGAATCACATGACTGAAAGAGGGTTTACAATTTAATGCCAATTTTCTACTCCATCTTCCTGATTCGTAACCCAGGCAAGTTCCACCTGCTTAATTTGATGCTCCAAGAATATGCGCTGCTGACCATTGAGACACAACACGACAAGGCTGTTCATATTGGGTATCAGCGAAACGTCCAGCAGCACATGAAGAAAACAGGTAGCAAATCACTCACCTCAATCTACTACACTTTCTTTCGAGTAGAGAAAATACAAAAATGACTATCATACATCCTTCTCACATAAACAAACTAGAGGTACTCGTTGTCCTTACGATAGCAAATTCCATATTGCCTGTTTTCAAGAGAAGGTTTGGTTCTTGCAAGGGCGAAAAAGTGATTTGTAAGCCTTCTCATTCTTTTATGTCACATGGGAAGAAATCATAAAAGATATCTCATCCCGTATTTAGAATCGTGTGGTTTTTATGATGTTAAGTCACATATTGTAACAAAGGGATGAATACTGACAATAGGCTTTTTATTGTCTGACTTGCAATTATTTCGAAAGGTGCAGACCTAAAAAATGTGTATACAGTACTATTAATGCATTACTATTATTGTCCATTTCTGTGACAGTGGAAATCTGACAATACTCGAGTAATATTGTATCCCCTTCAAATTCAGTAGATACTAATTAGATATCGGACGTTTTATTTATTTTTTCTTCATTTGATGACGTAGCCATAATCAGCACCAAGGCGATGGTGAGGTCAACCAATCGGAAGGCAGGATCTGGCCACGCCCACAAGGCAAAGAAGAGACGAGCCAGTACTGCAAACGGACAAAATGGTGAGCCATTATAATCACAATGTCATTATTTGTCAGCCAAGTTTCATTAGTATTAAACTTTAATCAAAATATAGTGTAGGTCATGATGGGAATCATAGCTATATAAGGAGGAGGTGACGTCTCGTACAGAGTTTGAACTGTCCATTGTCCAAATATTGCGCGTGAGTAAAGAAAGTGAGAAACATTTAGACACCATGATCTCGTTTTAAAAATATACTAAGCAGAAATCATACGTGGGCCTGTGAACCACCTCGCTTCCCGAATAGAGGTGAATACCGCCCGAATATTTGAAAGCAGTTTGGTGCCGCCCTAATGATATTCATGATGATACATTTCAAGATCATTAGTTCGTGCCGTGTATTGCATCGTACAAGTCCATCTTTATATGAAATGATATCGAAACCTCCAATAAATACGTTCTGTCCATTTCCCTGACTTCAGATCCTGACCCTGATCAACGAAAGGGCCAACATTTTCACAGATCTTCAGATCATATTGAATCACCCAGAAGGACCTCAACCTCCTCTCAAGACTCCAGATGCCTACCTGGTGACAACCCTTCGTATCTTTCTACCTACCCGCCTAACCCTGAGGCGACCACACCAAACAGCAGCTATGTTCCTCTGTACCAGGGTATACCAGGGCACTCCTATTACAGCGACCCCAACGGTGATCCAGAGACGTCCTATAATATCACCTACCCAAGACAACATGGTGATCCTACTCCCAGCCAATACGAACCCCAAGGAGTCTCCTTCCCAGTCGGTTCTTTCAATTATCCACAGACGACATTCCCCAATACCATGCTACCTCCACACCTACCACTTTCTGCCTCTTGGAGCAGCTCGTCAAATACAACTGGCTATGGCGTCTATACCGACTTGCCTGGCTCGTCAGCTCCGGCCCACTATGGAAACATGACACATTTTATATCACCTGAGCAGTCACGTGATTATCGGAATTTCAACTTTCCTGGGGTCCAGCCTCCGTTAGATGATAGAGGAAGGATATACGGCTCGTCTGGAATGGTTTCTAATAGGGTGGAACCTGTCGAGGGTCTGTCAAGGAGTCTACCGTTCCCTAGTGATTACTTGCCCATGTACCATCACTGATCACCTGATCAGCCACGTGATTATTGAAATGTCAACCTTTCCTGGGGTCCAGCTACCGTTAAATGATAGAGGAAGGATATAAGGTTCGTCCGGGATGGTTCCTAACAGGGTTGATCCTAACGAGCGCCTGTCCAGGAGTCTTTTGTTTTTGTTTTGTTTATCAGTTCGCTCAATTATACTTGGATAAGGACGGTTACCCATCATTTTATTGCCTTGGGATACAAAATAAATCTTTATATTGACGAACTTTTAGTTTCTCTTTGACGATTCAAGAGGTTTTTATATGGACAAGTTTAGGTAAAGCATATACATTAATTATTATTAATTATTTTGTCAAAAAATGAAGAGGCTACTGTTTTAAAGCAGGATGATTGTTACGTTATTATTGTGCACTTATTCTGATATTGAAAACGACATTTGCTGTTAAACTCAAACTCGCGGCCTATAAGCATTATAAAGTCAACAAAAAACACTTATTTTCTTTAGTGAGAAAATGGCAACAATGTAAAAGATATTACGGGAATGTAACAATTGCAGAATCGTGCCACATCAATTTTCATGTTTTTTTTTCTTCTTCAAGTGTAAATGAAAAAAAGTCAACTCTATTTGAGTCGATGTATACTAGTAAATCGTTTGTCAACAAGTCTTTCTGTATATAATTTGAGTGTCATCTTGATCTAAAATCTAAGACAGTGTGTGTCAGTTTGAATAATAGAAAGTGGGGAGAAAAGAGAGAGGGAGAGAGAGAGAGAGAAATGGAGAGAGAAATGGAGAGAGAAATGGAGAGAGAGAGAGAGAGAAAGAGAGAAAGAGATACGTATAATTTAGACGTGTGTATATGAAATCAAATTATCATTATCATAATGATGATACTACTACTACTAACAATATTATAGATATAATGACTGCTATGAGAGGGATAGTTGTTTTATAGGCTCAAGGGGACGTTACATCCCGATATCACCCACAGGCGTGCCGAGGGGTGATAGCAGGATATAACGTCCCCGAGAGCCTATAAAAACAAATATGCCTCGAATATTAAAGCAGTCTTTATATCTTTTATATACCGAATTCACAACAAAAAATCTACAAAGAATTCTTACCTTATCCTTTTCTTGAGTAAAGATTTGTTAAAACATCACAACAAGTCTGAGACACTGTCTGTAAATCTTCGCTGGAAAGATGACTGAATGTTACAATCATTTGGGAATCGCAGACAAAAAGCAATGTATCGAATCCGCGCTCGCACAATGTCAGTTTTAATAAACCAATTGGGATCTCATCATAATTTTACTATTTTCCCGGTGCCCGGAATCTTTCGGGAATCTCACTCATGAACTATTAACCGTTACTGGCATTGTTCGTTTCTTTGCGGGAATGGCTAAAATCACGACTCCAATTTCAACCAAACAGATGGCTAGATTTCTAAAGAGAGGTATATAAAAGTGATTATTACGATGATAATAATGATAATAATATTGATGATGCTGATGGTGGTAGTTAGAACGGTGATAGTCAACATGAGGAAACGTGGATTGTTTGAGAATAAACCATGATCAGTGGCGTAGCTGTAGGGGACATGGAGGCACGTGACCGCCCCCAATGGATAATTTTTTTTAAAAATATTAAAAAAAAGAGAAAGAAAGGATGGGGCATGGCAAATGAGAAAAGGGACGAGATTAGACGATGTCTGGACTAGCTCCCGCACCCTCCCCCTAAGCAGTAGCCCTCCCTCTAATCAGTCATCACTATAAGTAATACGCTAAGGCTCCGCGGGGGGGGGGGGGGGGGGGCGCGACGTCTCCGCCGGCCTTTGTATTCTATTGTTTTTTAATGAGATCGCCGACCCAAGTTGGTGCAGCTATCTCCTCCTGAACCCTCCCCTCGGGCTACCGGTGACCGGTGCCGTCGTCCGCGGGAGAGTCTACTCTGTCGAATTGGCTATACTCCGCCCGAGGTCCTCCTCCGTGTCGACGTCCAGGGCGAAAACAGACGCGATATGCATAATGCAGGATATGCGTGACGACAGAGATACCTTATTCAACATAACATCCGTAGACACACGACCGATGACTATCCACTCACATGAAGTTGCGTATTAAATGCACGCTGAATGGGTATGACTTACCCCGTGTTAGGTATCTTCCTATATGATATTCTCTTTATAGACTGCATGCCGCCGCGCCGTCGATTCACACTCATTTCTTTGCAGTTCTCAAAGAGACACACATTAAATGACCAACCACTCACATTATGTTGCGTATTAAATGCTCTATGCAAAGGGCGGGATCACCGAGAGTAAAGCGTCTTGCTATAGGATGTGCTTTAGCGCTGCACAAGCCACAGAGATACACACGAAGCTTCCCGTCCACGTCCTAACTTAGAGACCTATTTCCATCATTATTGCCGCGATTTTTATATAGTTTTCGTGAATGGAGGTATGAAATCAAAGCTTATTTTGTGATTATTACGGCCATGTATACAAAATTTTGATTATCATTTTCTAAAGGAAAGTTTTCACAAGAAAATCATTGGACTGACAGTTCAGTCGCAAGCTGCCTTCAATCAACACGCAGTGCAGTGTGTGTGAGTTGAGATGAGCTTGCAGGAAGCTCCAACACCGGGACCGCGCCCCGCAGGCGTCCGACGCCTGCGGCGCCGGTGTTGAGCTTCCTGCAAGCTCATCTCAACTCATTGCAATGACGACCTTCGTCATTGCCTTGTTTTCGTTCACATTCTGCCCCATTAATATTCTTCTCCTCCTTAGTGTTTTCCTTATCCTTATCGTCAGGAGTCGCATTCGTTTTGCACGTAGTGTTTGTTATTCCTAGTTAGGTGCTTTCCTCATGTCCTTTTCCTTTCAAATTTCATAGGCATAGTCTCTAACATCTAATCAAGGTCACTACATTCTTCGATTTTTGAAATCACTCATGCATAACCATTCAGGCGCCATTTTGTCCGTTTCTGGTCCATTTTAAGGCCTTTCTTTCTTCCTTCCTATCTCCACTATCCTAGATCCTACAACCTTCTAACAAATTCTTCTAGATAGCCTAAGAGATGTTCTTTAATCTGCGACGTATAACCCGCCCTTCGAAATGCCATCTTCGTACTCAAAATTCAAATCTGAAACCGACTCCGTCAAAAATCTCTCAAAGTCTTGAAAAATTGACCCCTAAATAAACTAAAACTGCCATAACTTTCTCATATAAATTCCGTTTGGTATTTAAATCTTACAGTATCTTTATCTCATAATTGCACATAGCCATGCCAAATTTCACGCTCAAATGGCTTTGCAAAACATAAATAGCGCCCTCTAAAGTTCTGGGAATTGGCTTTCTCTCTGTGGCCGTATCTCCATTATGGCTTGGCAGAACCGTACCCTTTCTTGGATTTAGATACTTGAAGATATGCCATTTCCACCCATATACAAAATTATATACCCTATCGCTGACCAAATTTGAGAAAATTGCCCTCCAAATTCGCCATTTTCAAGAAAATTCCAAAAAACCTTAAACTTGCTCTAAAATGGCGATCGTTATACCTACAGAAACATGTATCCATATACGTGACAACTGTCTGCTAAGTTTAGTAAATTTTAAAGCCCTCTTCGCAAAGTTATCGCCCAAAATGATGAATTTACATTGCATTACGTAATAGCGCGTTTGATGCGTGAAGTATGTTGCGCGCAGATGACAATGGTGTCAAACTGACCGCAATGAAGTGCTTTTTCGAATGATACCAAGTATGGTATATTATGTTTACACAGACAATTTTGAATAAATCACATTTGAACAAGGGTCACTACACAAATTCCGCCGAGTTTCCGACCGATAATAACACTTATCGGCCATGACGTCATTTTTTCAGACTGCTTTTCGCCCCCTAAACATCCTTTTCTTTCCTTGAAAATTTGCAGTGACATTTCAAGTTGCAATACGCAGGGAACCTTGAAGGCGGATTTTTAAAATTGGTCAAGGGGGCCATTTAAGACGCCATTTTGTCCTATAAATCTATTTTATATCACGTGTTTCGATTGGATTATTTTAGAAAAAAGGTGAGTGGTTTACAATAACAACCACAAAAATCTCTTTCTAATGATACCAAATACGGCCCATAAAGAGAAACAAAGTGAGAGAGAAAGAACAATTTAACTCCGGTCATAATACAGATCCTGTACGTTTTCCGCCCATGCATTACACGCATTTTCTATGGGGCATATCGGGTTCACGCTTTTGGCCCCCAGAACGATCTTTATTGCAATTACGAACATGCACAAAATCCCATTGGTTTTTGCACGCAGTGCTTGCGGGCCCTTTCTAGGTTCTTTCCCCTATCCCAATTTCTTTCAAACTTCGTAGGCATAGTCACTACTATCCCATCAAGTTCACTGTTAAGGCCTTTCTTTCGCCCTACCTATCTCCCATATCACAGAAGCTACAGACTTCGTACAAATTGCTCTGGATAGTCCGAGAGAAGCTCTTTCGTTTGACATGGAGAAACATGGAGTCATTGCACGCACATCGTTGTGGCACGATTGCATTTCTAGTTTGACACTTTGAAATTGTTATCTGTTGGTTTGCATCATTATTGCCGCGATTTCAATATCGTTTCGTGAATAGATTTACGAAACCTGAGCTTAGAATTAGTAAAAATATTACTAATGTCTACGTTTTTAAACGACTGTCTGATTTTCTTGTGAAAATTTTACTTTGAAAAATGATTATCGAAATTCATGGTCAGAAATAATCACAATCTAGGTTCATTATGTTACAGTTCTTGCATCAAATCAATGCATGAAAACTTAGTTATTGAACTAGAAAAATGTTTTTTTTTTTTTTAAATAGGCAATTTTGAAGTAGGGAGCCTGAAACCTTAGCCTACTAAACAAATCTCAACAAAGTGTAGGCCTATCCTTTTATGAATTAATGAAAAAGTAGCCCCAGAAAAAATAGCCCCCGAAAGTTGAAAAAGTAGCCCCCGAAAATTTCCCAAAAATTTGAAATGGAGCCTCCGAAATGAACAACTTAATTTTTTGCCTGCGCCCCCCTCTAGAATCCCTCGGATTTCCGCGGGTCCTGAGTTGAGTGTATATATAATATAGGGGTGGGGTCCACGGGTTTCAAGGGGTGGGGTCCACGGGTTTCAAGGGGCCATAAATCCCCGAAAGCTTGGGAGGTTTAAGCGTTTAATTAGGGTCAGATGAGCATATTTTTAATACTTTATTTGTGACACTTGCGAGTCACTAATTGGCGTGGGGTCAATACGTAGAGTTTCGTAGTGTTGCGTACACTACTAACGCTGGCCTACGTTACTATATGCTGAGGGACGGAAAGGGGTACGCAAGATGAACGAAAACAATTCAACATGTTTAATTTTTTTCGCGTACTTTCGGCGTAGAAATTTGACGCAGAAAGTACGCCTTTTTACGCAACACTACGCTACATGCCTACGCAACAGTACGCTACCCTACGCCAGATCGACAAAGCAGTAAAAGCTTTCCACACAACGGAACTCTACGCAGTTCCAGTGGCTTAAAGAATAACTACCGGTACAGTTGGATCGTTTTTTTTTATTTTTTTATATAAGGCCAAATTAAAAAAAAAACATGTTTGGCGTCCTGTTTTTTCGAAAAATGGGAAGGAGGAGGCCCTTTTTTTTTTCAAAATGGCCGCTCGGTACATTTTCCCTGACATTCGGGCTATTTTTCAAGATGGCGGCCGACAATTTTTTTTTTTTTTTTTTTTAAATCAGAAATACATTTTAGCAGTGCTTTTCATGTTTTTTTTCTTCAAAAAAACAAAAAAAACAAAATAGGAGGCGGCCCCCAAAAAGTAAGCGGGCGGGGACGCAAAACATTTTTTTAATGGCCTGAGTGGCAAATAAAGTTCTTGGTGGTTTTAATTTAGACAGTCTCTATATATCTATTTACACCCCCCGCCCCCCTCTAGAATCCCGCGGATTTCCGCGGGTCCAGCTAGTCCATATAATAATACGCTAAGGCGTCGAGGGGGGTATCTGGGGTCCATTTTACAGCGCCCAAATCTCCCCTCCCGCCCGCCCCCTGGCGCCGCCGGGCGGTCGAGCGGACAGAGGGCATCTTAATCCAGCTGCTCGACCACGTCCCAGCGCGGTGCGACGTCCCGGTCGTCGTCGACGTCGTCGATGCGTCCGCACGTCCTACTTATCCGTCGCGAATTTCATGCTTTAGCATGAAACGGAAATGGCCGAGCGGTCTGAGGCGCCGGTTGCGTTCGATTCGCCTGCAGCTCTTGCACTTTTTGCACGCACGGGTTCGATCCCGCCTCCGTCGCAAGTTTTTTTTTCTTCCCCGTGTTTGTTTTGTATAGTTTAGATTTTGTAATCTTTACCATTTTTTTAATTTTAATTAAAATGTAGACCTCATATTTAAAATTTAAATGAGTCGAGTCTTTATTTGATATTTATTAGCTTATTTCATGATATCTAGGCCTATAAATAAAATCAGCGCAACAACAGATGTCTTCCCATCCACGTCCAAACTTAGAGACCTATTTCCATCATTATTGCCGGGATTTTTATATAGTTTTCGTGAGTGGAGGTATGAAATCAAAGCTTATTTTACTGAGTTTTGATTATCATTTATTAAAGGAAAGTTTTCACAAGAAAATCAGAGAAAAACATCGTTCAGTTTCAAGAGCTCTGCCGTACGCATACAGTGTGTAGTGCAGTGCACTCTGGCTGCGCTGGCTGCCGCTCGACTGAGCTGAGTGAGTGAGCTATTCAGAGTCGAAGAGACTATGAAGGGCCAAACATGCCAATATTCGACAACTATACGCTATATTATGTATCCATCCATGCGACTATTTATGTCTATCCATTCATTGAAGTAGGCCTACACGTGAACACAACAGCGGGCAGGCCGAAGTGCCATAAGATCGTTGGGGGGGGGGGGGGGGGGCAAAATTTTTTTTTTTTGCATCTTACATGTTACATGCAGACCCCACAAAACATTTTTCAAAGTGTGGGGGGGGGTCAGGTAGATCGAAGCGAGTTGAGTGTAGGCGTGGGGTCCACGGGTTGTGGGGGGGCGAGGGGGATCAGGTGTATTGAAGCGAGTTGAGTGTAGGCGTGGGGTCCACGGGTTGTGGGGGGGTACGGGGGGATCAGGTAGATCGAAGCAAGTTGAGTGTAGGCGTGGGGTCCACGGGTTGGGGGGACGGGGGGGGGGGGGGGATCGGTAGCTCGAAGCGAGTTGAGTGTATCCGTGGGGTCCACGGGGGTAGAGTTGCGTACCAACTACGCTGGCCTACGTTACTATATGCTGAGGGACGGAAAGGGGTACGCAACATGAACGAAAACAATTCAACATGTTTAATTTTTTTCGCGTACTTTCGGCGTAGAAACTTGATGCAGAAAGTACGCCTTTTTACGCAACAGTACGCTACCCTACGCCAGATCGACAAAGCAGTAAAAGCTTTCCACATAGTAAGCAACCATAAGCAAACCTGTATGCCAGCCTACACATAACCTACGCAGGGACTATTTTCCCATTAATACGCAGCCTAATTTCTGCGTAGTCGGTACGCCACACTACGGAACTCTACGCAGTTCCAGTGGCTTAAAGAATAACTACCGGTACAGTTGGATCGTTTTTTTTTTTTTAAATGAGGCCAAATTAAAAACAAAACATGTTTAGCGTCCTGTTTTTTCGAAAAATGGGAAGGAGGAGGCCCTTTTTTTTTTTTTTTTTTTTTTTTTTTTTTCAAAATGGCCGCTCCATACATTTTCCCTGACATTCGGGCTATCTTTCAAGATGGCGGCCGACAATTTTTTTTTTTCTTTTTTAAAATCAGATATACATTTTAGCAGTGTTTTTCATGTTTTTTTTCTTTCAAAAAATAAAAAAAATAAAAATAAAAAATAGGAGGCGGCCCCCAAAAAGGAAGCGGGCGGGGACGCTGTTTATTTTCTTTCAAAAAAAAAAAAAAAAATCAAAAAAATTTCAAAAAAAAAAAAAAAGGAGGCGGCCCCCAAAAAGGAAGCGGACGGGGACGCTAAACATGTATATTTTTTTAATGGCCTGAATGGCAAATAAAGTTCTTGGTGGTTTTAATTTAGACAGTCTCTATATATCTATTTACACCCCCCGCCCCCCTCTAGAATCCCGCGGATTTCCGCGGGTCCAGCTAGTCTATAATAATAATACGCTAAGGCTCCGCGGGGGGCGCGACGTCTCGGCGAGCCTTTGTATTCTATTGTTTTTTAATGAGATCGCCGACCCAAGTTGGTGCGGCTATCTCCTCCCGAACCCTGCCCTCGGGGCACCCGTGCCCGGTGCCATCGTCCGCGGGAGAGTCTACTCTGTGGAATTGGCTATACTCCGCCCGAGGTCCTCCTCCGTGTCGACGTCCAGGGCGAAAACAGACGCGACATGCATAATGCACGATATGCGTGACGACAGAGATACCTCATGGATATTCAACATTGCATCCGTAGACACACGACCGATGACCATCCACTCACATTAAGTTGCGTAATAAATGCACGCTGAATGGGTATGACTTACCCCGTGTTAGGTATCTTTCTATAGGATGTGCTTTGTACTAGCTGCACTGCACAAGCGGTACCTGCACAAGCGAGATACACTGGGCTAATTCCCGTCGACGTCCAAACTTAGAGACCTATTTCCATCATGATTGCCGCGATTTTGATATAGTTTTCGTGAATGGAGGTATGAAATCAAAGCTTATTTTGTGATTATTACGGCCATGTATACTCAATTTTGATTATCATTTTCTAAAGGAAAGTTTTCACAAGAAAACCAATGGACTGACAGTTCAGTCGTAAGCTGCTTTCATTCAACAGACAGTGCAGCTGCGCTGCTCGGGAAGCTCCAACACAGGCACCGCGCACCGCAGGCGTCCGACGCCTGCGGCGCCGGTGTTCGAGCTTGCTGGAGTTACGCTGAAGTGTGTGTGCTGAAGCTGAGCTCGAGTCGAAGAGATTTGACACTTTGCATCATTATTGCCGCGATTTCAATATAGTTTCGTGAATAGATTTACGAAACCTGAGCTTAGAATTAGTAAAAGTATTACTAATGTCTTCGTTTTTAAACGACTGTCTGATTTTCTTATGAAAATTTTACTTTGAAAAATGATTATCGAATTAATGGTCAGAAATAATCACAATCTAACACAGTTAGGGTCTATTATTATGTTACAGTTCTTGCATCAAACCAATGCATGAAAACTTAGTTATTGAACTAGAAAAATGTTTTTTTTTTTTTTAAATAGGCAATTATGAAGTAGGATGTAGGAAGCCTCAAACCTTAGCCTACTAAACAAATCTCAACAAAGTGTAGGCCTATCCTTTTATGAATTAATGAAAAAGTAGCCCCAGAAAAAAGAGCCCCCGAAAGTTGAAAAAGTAGCCCCCGAAAATTTTCCGAAAATTTGAAATGGAGCCCCAGAAATGAAAAACTTAATTTTTTGCCTGCGCCTCCCTCTAGAATCCCGCGGATTTCCGCGGGTCCTGAGTTGAGTGTATATATAATATAGGCGTGGGGTCCATGGGTTTCAAGGGGTCATAAACCCCCAAAAGCTCAGGGGGTTACGTTCTTCAAAGTGGTGGGGGGGGGGGAGAGATCAGATCGCAGCGAGTTGAGTGTATATATAATATAGGCGTGGGGGGGGGGGAAGCTTGGGGGTTTTAGGCGTTTAATTAGGGTCAGATGAGCATTTTTTTAATACTTTATTTGTGACACCTGCTGGTCACTAATTGGCGTGGGTCAATACGTAGAGTTGCGTAGTGTTGCGTACCACCTACGCTGGCCTACGTTACTATATGCTGAGGGACGGAAAGGGGTACGCAAGATGAACAAAAACAATTCAACATGTTTAATTTTTTTCGCGTACTTTAGGCGTACTTTAGGCATAGAAACTTGACACAGAAAGTACGTCTTTTTACGCAACACTACGCCAGATCGACAAAGCAGTAAAAGCTTTCAACACAGTAAGCAACCATAAGCAAACCCGTACGCCAGCCTACGCATAACCTACGCAGGGACTTTTTTCCCATTAATACGCAGCCTAATTTCTACAGAACTCTACGCAGTTCCAGTGGCTTAAAGAATAACTACCGGTACAGTTGGATTTTTTTTTTAAAATTTAATATAAGGCCAAATTAAAAAAAAAACATGCTTATAGCATCCTGTTTTTTAGAAAAATGGGAGGAGGCCCTTTTTTTTTTTCTTTCAAAATGGCCGCTCCGTACATTTTCCCTGACATTCAGGCTATTTTTTCAAGATGGCAGCCGAGATTTTTTTTTTTTTTTAAATCAGAAATACATTTTAGCAGTGCTTTTCATGTTTTTTTTCTTTCAAAAAAAATAGGAGGCGGCCCCTAAAAAAAAAAAAAAAATCAAAAAATTTCAAAAAAAAAGGAGGCGGCCCCCAAAAAGGAAGCGGGCGGGGACGCTAAACATGTATATTTTTTAATGGCCTGAATGGCAAATAAAGTTCTTGGTGGTTTTAATTTAGACAGTCTCTATATATCTATTTACACCCCCGCCCCCCTCTAGAATCCCGCGGATTTCCGCGGGTCCAGCTAGTCTATAATAATAATACGCTAAGGCTCCGCGGGGGGCGCGACGTCTCGGCGAGCCTTTGTATTCTATTGTTTTTTAATGAGATCGCCGACCCAAGTTGGTGCGGCTATCTCCTCCCGAACCCTGCCCTCGGGGCACCCGTGCCCGGTGCCATCGTCCGCGGGAGAGTCTACTCTGTGGAATTGGCTATACTCCGCCCGAGGTCCTCCTCCGTGTCGACGTCCAGGGCGAAAACAGACGCGACATGCATAATGCACGATATGCGTGACGACAGAGATACCTCATGGATATTCAACATTGCATCCGTAGACACACGACCGATGACCATCCACTCACATTAAGTTGCGTAATAAATGCACGCTGAATGGGTATGACTTACCCCGTGTTAGGTATCTTTCTATAGGATGTGCTTTGCATGTAGTCGCTGCACAAGAGATGAACGCGGCTTCCCGTCGATGTCCAAACTTAGAGACCTATTTCCATCATGATTGCCGCGATTTTTATATAGTTTTCGTGAATGGAGGTATGAAATCAAAGCTTATTTTGTGATTATTACGGCCATGTATACTCAAGTTTGATTATCATTTTCTAAAGGAAAGTTTTCACAAGAAAACCAATGGACTGACAGTTCAGTCGCAATCTGCTTTCATTCAACACACAGTGCAGCTGCGTGCTCGGGAAGCTCCAACACCGGCACCGGGCACCGCAGGCGTCCGACGCCTGCGGCGCCGGTGTTCGAGCTTGCTGGAGTTAAGCTGAAGTGTGTGTGAGTTCAGCTGAGCTCGAGTCGAAGAGATTTGACAC
>JAVYIG010017684.1:0-24883 GCA_035222895.1 Strongylocentrotus droebachiensis | reverse complement strand
TTTCTAGGCGCGGAACATATTATTACCCCGGTCATCGGATTCAGGCTTACCCGCACATCAAGGTATGCACATTCTCCACTCCCTGGGGAGCATTCCAGTATTACCGTCATGAACGCTCTCGTTTGAATGTTTATACAATGTACGTCTAAAATGTACAATATTGAACTGAAAGTGAAAAAATGTAGGTACATTATAACTTGAATTGACTCTAATTTAAACTTTGTATTGTAATAATTTAATGGAAAAAATGTTCCAGGTCAAGCTCGTACTATATTCTGAGGATTTACTTAGCTATTTGATTTTCTTTTGATACATAAATACGAAACTAAAAAAAAAAAAAAAAATGAATCTGATAAAGTGGCCTCCAGTCGTATTCACTTGGATTGCCATGAATGGCATTCAAGGTCATTTTATCTCAAGTACGTCAGCTTTTGTTGGAGTAAAAGCAAAATATATCCCATAACTCTACTTTCGTTTTCGTTTCGATGCTGCGCCGAATAATAGGGAATATCTTTTTTATAAAGCTAGCACCCGTGAGAGAGGCGCATATATTAAGGCGATTTGTTTGAACACAAGTTGAGGATTCCTCGTAGACTGGAGTCACTGGACTTTAGTTTTTAGACCAGAGCAGGGGAGAGCAGTGGGACGTATCTTGTGACTTCAGATTTATCTACGAGTAAGTCGATTATCCTATCTTTTTTTCGTCGTTAAATTGCCCTCGAGTAATCAGTGGTAGTGGAATCAAAGTCGCAAAACGGATAGGCATACCAAACAGGCATATGTTCGGAAAGAAAGGGGATAAACTAAGAGTCAAAGATGATGGGCAAAGTGCTTTATTTAGGAGAGCATTTATTCTTGTTGTACAGGTGTCGTGGTATAGTGGTTCATCATCTTGACTCCCAATCCTATAATTGAGGGTTCGAATCTCAGCTAATATAGGTACTCACGTCTATTGACAAAACACTAATCCACAATTGCCACTTTCCACTCAGGTTTTTAAAGGGTTCCTGGCAGGATTTATTACCTTTGTTGCACTGATTACGGCTGCCTGAGCTAACCTAGAGTAATAATATGCAAACTTTTTTGGAAGCGCACAGGGACGTTTAAATGGGGTATTTTCCAAAACTATGTTAGCTGGCAGCGAATCTATAGATTTACTACACAATATATATTTCATTTCTGGAGATTCAATGATAATTTGTTCGCTCTAATCCACAATAAAATATTCCACATTTCACTATCAATAATTCATCTTCGAGGAGAAAAAAATCGTGTCATCAGCAAAAAGTACGAAGACAAAATATTAGATAATATACCAAAGTCATTAATATATGAAATAAATAAGAGATGGTCTATTAAGCTACCTTGTGGAACGCCACAATTTATGTTACGAAGTTCTGAATAGCTGTAATTTAAAAATACAAACTGCTTTTATCTGAAAACAGCTCCTGAACCACTCCAAAGCCATCACACGTTCACCATAAAGTGAAAGTTTATTTAGTAAATTATCGTGGTTAATTGTGTCGAAAGCCACGGAGAGGTCCAGGAAAATGCCAACGATATGAGAAGATTTTGTCGGTGGCATGAGCTACCTTCTTAAGCCTTATCAAAGCGTGTACAGTAAAATGTTTTCCTCTTAAACCAAATTGAAGATAGAAGAACAAAATAAAATAATGATCATTTTTTCCCCCTTTTTTTAAGACACTGTACGAATAGATTTTTTGTCCAAACAAATTCGTAAATAAAGAAAAATAAAGAAATGTGTCGATAATTAGTTGCACCTAACTTATCACCCTTTAAAAAAAGGGAATGACGTGAGCGATTTCATATAGTTGGGTACTTGACCATATAATACAGACAAAATTTAAAAAAATTAAGAACAAGAGGATCTACAACGGAATGTAAAAAGCCCTTTAAAATAAAAAATAAATGATTTCATCATCTAGTTTTGATGCAATATCTAAAATCCCATATCTATGAGTACAAACAAAAAATATAGAGTTTGATTGTGCTGGCCAAAAAATTAACAAAAGAAATAATTGAAGGGGATATTAACAGCAATAGTTTCACCAATCGATGAAAAATATTTTGTAACAATATATCTAATATGTCCCTATTCTCAACAAATTCATCTTTAAATTTAATTTTTGTTATTTCAGATTAAATATTAGTTACATTCATTGCCTGTTTAATAATTTTCCAAGTATCTTTCATATCATGTCTATATAATAACAACCTTCTTTTTTTCTTTTTTTTTTTCTTTTTTTCAAAACGAATAATATTAGTCAAAATATTCTTGTAAGATATAACTTTAATTTTCAATCGAATTTTAAAGAATGAAGACAAAATAGAGATCCTTAGAGCATGCACAATAATAGAGCAAGAATGTGTGGCGTCAAATCTCTTCGTCGGCACGGAATGCTGGACCCAGACAATAGGGACTTTTAGAATGAGTGAACGAGAACACGACGAACGCCGACTGATCATGCGTGTCAACGTACTTAACTGCCCATGTTGGCTACAATTAGAAATCTTTTAGATTGCACTCGACGATATGCATGCAGGAAGTAACACAATAAACATCACGGACAAAGAAAGAGGACATTCCTCATTCTACCCTCAACAAAAGAACATCCCTTCACTGCTAATATGTAAATATGTGTAGAACAGGTGCATGTGACACCTGTTCTACACATTTCAGCATGTAAAGGCGCTTTATAAATGTCAATATGTATGTATGTATTGCATGTACTAGATTTAGGAAAATCAAGGTTGACGCATTCTCGATCGCCGACTGAGACCACGTGACGCAGGCGCAGTGCCTTAAAATGACGTCACACGTTGCAGTCAAAGCTCTTGACGTGCATTTCTAAAAGTCCCTAATGTCAGGCAAGCTAAAACGTGTGATTGATCGGTTGTCAAGACGGCAATCAGTCATTCCATCCAAACAAAAGGGCTCTAAGTAAAAGCAGGAATTTCACTATGAATATGACTGACAAAGAAAGCGGGCAAAATATACAGTTCCTCAGGTAGACAAAGGAACATCCCTTCACTGCTATTATGTAAAAATGTGTAGAACAGGTGTCACATGCATATTCACTTTTTACATAATAGCAGTGAAGGGATGTTCCTTTGTCTACCTGAGGAACTGTATATTTTGTACGCTTTCTTTGTCCGTCTTTTTCATAGTGTTTGGTTATCGAGGTATAGCGAGAGAGTGTGACGCCATAACTTGCGCACTCGACACGGAGATAAATATATGGGGGAAAATAGACTTCAGCAAAAACAAAGATAATTTTGCATTGATTTAAGTATTGCTTTATGGTTCACTACTTAATCTAAAGTCATTATCATCAAAATTGAAACATGAGAAATGAGCAATATAAACGTAAACACAGAAGAAAAACGTCTCGCACAAACATTTCTCATGTAAAATGAAACAAATGAGTATCTGGCTGCAACTCAAAAATGTTTAGAAGAAAAGACAAATGTAGTTTCATGTATATATGCCTTCCAGCTGTATGTCAGGTGATGAAAGTGCCTTTAGTGCCTTATTCATAAGAGTTGATCCCTCAAAGTTACTTAGACCATCTACTCCTGGACATACAAGTTGTCAGCCTTGCCGTACTTAGCTGTTAGGTATAGCATCCAGAGCCCCGAAAACAGACCCCAAAGTCGGGTTGATTTCACTCCCATCTAGCCCATGCACCAAACTTTGTCAGTAGGAAGTAGTGTGAAATTACAACATAAAAAACGGGGGGTGTCAGACGGCCCCTAGCAATTTGGTTCAATTCTTCCCCTTTAGGCCGCATGTACCACATTTTGTCAGAGGCCAGAGCTATAGGTTTAAAACAAAATAAAAATAAAATATAAGAACTGACAAAATCGTCCATCGTGAAGGGGTATAACACTCCTCTAATGCCTAGTTCACACCGACGCCGAATGTCGCGCTTTATATCGGCGATCAATTCGGCGTCACTTTTCAAAAAATCTCACGATCTCCTCAGATATGTTATGCTAAGTTCACACCGACGCCGAATTGATGGCGAATCAAATCGGCGAGCAAAGCGGCGGCAAAGCGTAACAAAGCTTAATTAAAGCGTAAAGACCGTAATAGAGCGTGAGAAAGCTTTGAGCAATTCGGGACATTCGGCAAGAGCGCCAAAAATTTAAACTCTGTTAAGCTTTCCTACGCTTTGAGCAAAACTTTGATAAGCTTTGTGACGCTTTGATAAGCTTTAATACGCTCTCCCCGCTTTACGCAATTCGTGACAGATTGCCTCAAATTTGTAAACAGTTAACAAAAAATTGGCGCTCTTGCCGAATGTCCCGAATTGCTCAAAGCTTTCTCACGCTCTATTACGGTCTTTACGCTTTAATTAAGCTTTGTTACGCTTTGCCGCCGCTTTGCTCGCCGATTTAATTCGCAATCAATTCGGCGTCGGTGTGAACTTAGCATTAAGAGAAAAAAAACACCTAGGGGCCCTTTGAATAAATTCAAATAATTTTATAGAAGCGTCATGGTTCTGACTCTCGTCTTTCAATCATAAGATCGTGAGTTCGAATCCCACTCCATGACGTTAATTTCTTTCAGCAAGAAATTTATCCACGTTGTGCTGCACTCTACCCAAATGAAGCATATGGGGACCTGATAGGAATGTATTTCTTGAAACGCAGAGCGCGTGACAGCTGCACTGCTAAAGCTGCATAATTATAGAGCGCTTAGAGACTTCTGGTAAAGTTAGTGTCAGGCGCTATAATATACAGTCCCTAAAGTCTTTTGTCAATTCTGCTGTTTGTTACGGCAGGCAGCCAGTGAAAATGAATTTGTTTGATACAATTATGGAAATGCAAGCACTACTTTAAACAAACAGAACTTTGTCATTCCTTGCTCATGTTTCCTTATTGAGGTGTCATAGGAAAGGGCAGAAACTCTACTTTCTACAGATGTGAGTGTCTCTTTGAAATTCAGATACCGTCCGCCAAATGACTTTTTGGTTTCCTCTCTTCAAATTGGTGTTAATCACGTATGCGTGAAATATGCATCATATGCGTTGCATCAAATGAAAGAAGAGGATCTAAGCTTTCCAAATATGTGTCATTTATTAATTATAAATGTGACTAAGTTATGATAAAACATCGATAATTCTCGGTTTCGTTTTTTCGGGGACGCACTGTATAAAGGAAATATAATCATTATAAATAGTCAAGTTTTGGAGCCCGACAAATTTCCAGGTCTTATTATCTGAGGGGTCCATAATTTACACGATCTGCATTTTAGTGGACCTCTCTATTTCCATGGAATACATTTCAAGTTTCATTTTGCAATTATTCTACCTTTTTTTTTCTTTTTCTAAGGTATTAATTTTGTAAAGATCTTTTTGTATTTCAAATGTCAATAAAAAATTATGCTTTCGTATGAATTTTGCAAATAATGTATTATATATTACGATATTTGAATTTTATTGGAAAGGCAACTAAATAAATTAAATGTTATTATCATCTGCATCTATGGTAGAGAAGCTTATTAGGTATCTGGGTTATGTGACCGGGTAATGGACCTACGAGAAAAACATACGACGCGAATATACATGTCATGTACCTTATAAGAAGTGAGTAACGCTCAAATTCCGGCTGCATACGAGGGGAAAATCATTAATCATGGTGTTTATGAATATATATATAAATATATTTCAAAATTCTCAACCATAGCAACTGTTCTTTCAGTTTAGTTATCTGCTTTATTCAATATGACTACTGCGATGGTGATCTTGCTGATGTTTGGCTGGGTAGCTGCTGCCACTAAGCCGATTCATCCAAATGTGCAGTTCCTTGGAACCGGTTACAACATTTTAGAGGGTAACCCTGGAGGACAGGACTTGAACGAAGGAGGTCTCGACCCAGGCTTGAAGGTGACTCGACAAGTCTTCAGCCTTTCCTATGACGAAGAAAAGCTCACAGATGACAACGCATACTCGGTCCCAGACGAAATCATCTATACCAAACGTGATGGTTCGTCCGAAGGCTGCACTGTGTCTTCCGTCTATGGAAGCAGGAGTTACCAGGAGGAGTTGAAAATTCAGATTGAAGTTGAAGGTATATACATAACAGGGGAAGGCGGAGGGGCATCTCCTAGCAAATCCCAAACTGTCATACCTTAGCTACACAATTGAAAATGTGCTTTAATTGATAACTCGAATATGGTCATGTTTCCCTACATGCATTTTAGAGTCTAGTTACCATTTAATTTTATTTTATTTTAAAGGGATATTTGAGGGTGTTGTATTCAACGTGCAATTGCATAACAATGAACTATCGTATTGCCTGTAGAAATAATGTTCTAGTTATGTACTGTGTCGCAATTCTCGCTCAATTCAGAAGATGTTGCACGAAGCTATATCAACTGTCTTATCTTGGTTTGCGACCGAATTATTATTATTTTCTTTCTGCAGGTGGGTTTGAAAAAGGCCTCGCAGGTTTCGAATTCGGAGCTAGCGCGGGTAAGTTCTCTATGGCATACCCGTTTTTTTTACAGGTTCGGGAAATGTAGTATTTGTAAGTCATCATCGAGTCAAGCTACTGATCGCGTGGCCATCTGTTGAGCAAAGTATGTTTGTTGATCATCAAATTCATATGATAAAACATATTATTATTTTGATAATTACACAGTTTAATCATTTGGAAACAAAAACAGCGTTTATAGATAATGTCAGCATATAAAAAGCGGCACAGATAGAAAATAACTTTTAAAGTGCACACCAGTAAAGACGTAAAGACTAATGGGACATCCTTTCATAGGGAAGTCTTTATATGGCTTTATTCAGTAGCTTTCGAAGAGTTGGTGTATACATTTATCAGGCGCCGTTATACAGGGGCGCGTTTGGTGCGTGCAAGCATTCAATTAGTTTTCTTTTAAAGCCCGACATTTAATAATATATTCACATTTTTGCTAGTGAAAAATGTGTGGGGTGCGTGTGTGTGTTTTCGTGTGATGAGAAAGTGGTATGGGACGCGCTTTAATAGCAGGTAACGCGAATGTATTCAAATGATGTAAATGTGTTACATTGCTATATTGAAAGTGACTCTAACTTTGCCCCTTTTTAAACGAATTATATTGCTGTGCTTGACATTAATTGCTCGTTCCCTTTATTTTTAAGAACTATTATAAAAAAAAATAACTATCCTAAGGGGCCTATAACTGACGAGCGTTGTTTTCACCTAGGCCCCTTCATATTTCATTCTTCTTTTGTTAGTTCAGTATTTTGATATAATGCATTAGAACAAATTGATATGAGGTACACATTTTCCGTTTTGTCTCTGTTAATAGAGTCCACGTATATCTGTACCATCCAAGTTGTACAATCACTGCAAGATATTAAATATATGTGGAATATGGAACAATCAATACTGAAACTGAAATTAAAATACTATAGTATTTACATCCCATTATACTATGTTCAAAACGTTCCCTGATAACTACTATCGCTCCCTGTTTTTATAGCATACAGGACCATATCCGACAAGTTGGAGGTAGAGGAAAAACTCTTCGCTACGTACAGGACTCTTGAAATATTTGGGGAAGGGAGGATCCTGTCTGCATCAGAGGATGTTTCTTTTAGTGATGAGTTTGCTTCGCAACTTTGCGCATTACCGGAAATGTATCCTGGTCATGAAACGACTTATAACCTATTTTTGGATGATTGGGGCACGGTAAGAGCAACACACATGTGCTGTTTTTATGAATTGAATCAATATCCTGAATACGTTAAGTAGATTATTTTGTTTGAAATGCTCTCCAACTGCATTTTTCAAATGTGTGTTCTCACAAATTTATCAGTTTTAAGTTTTTAGATAGGCCTACTTTACATATCCTAAATCTAAATCAATATGGTTTTAGAAAAGGACATTCAACTGACCAAGCTTTAGTACAATTATATAATAAAATAACGAATGATATGGCCAACAAAGAACATGTAATAGGAGTATTTATGGATTTATCAAAAGCCTTTGATACACTTGACCACCAAATTGTATTGAAAAAACCTTACTGTTAAGGAATTCGTGGAGTTCCACTGTCATGATTTGAGAGCTATTTATCTAACAGAAAACAATAAGTAATGCATAATGAAGTTTTGTCTAGTTTCCTGCCTACTAAATGTGGAGTTCCGCAAGGACCAATTTAGGCCCTTTGCTTTTTCTATTATAAAGTGCGTCCCAGTGCGTCCCAGAAAAAAACAAAACCGAGAATTATCGATGTTTTATCATAACTTAGTCACATCGGTAATTAATAAATGATACATATTTGGAAAGCTTCGATCCTCCTCTTTCATTTTATTCAACTCATATGATGCATTTTTCACGCATGAGTGATTAAAATGAATTTGAAGAATGAAAACCAAAAAGTCATTTGGCGGACGGTATCTGAATTTCAAAGAGAAATCACATTTCTAGAAAGATGAGTTTCTGCCATTTCATATGACACCTCAATCAGGAAAAATGAGCAAGGAATGACAAAGTTCTGTTTGTTTAAAGTAGTGCTTGCATTTCCATAATTTTATCAAACGAATTCGTTTTCAATGGCTGCCTGCCGTGGCAAGAATCAGAATTGACAAAAGACTTAACCCTGTTTCGTCGACAATCAGCCATGCATGAAATCTTTCGTCTACGGCTGATTGTCGACGAAACGGAGTTCAGTCTTTTTTTCAGTTCTGGTTGTTGCTACGGCAGGTGGCCAGTTAAAACGAACTTTTAAAATCAAATTATGTAAATGCAAGCATCACTTTAAACAAACAGAACTTTGTTATTCCTTGCTCATTTTTCCTGATTAAGGTGTCATATGAAAGGGCAAATACTGAACTTTCTAGAAATGTGATTTTCTTTTTGAAATTCAGATACCGTCCGCCAAATGACTTTTTGGTTTCCTCTCTTCAAACTGATTTTAATCACTCATGCGTAAAATAAGCATCTGAAGTTGCATCAAACGAAACAGGAGGATCTAAGCTTTACAAATATGTGTTATTTATTAATTATAATTGTGATTAAGTTATGATAAAGCATCGATAATTCTCGATTTCGTTTTTTCTTGGACGCACTGTATAAGAACTAACTATTAAACTTTAAAAGCACCCACACCTATATTTTTCACATTTTAAACAATTTAATGATTTATTAAACCATAACAGCATGTCGTCACGCAGGCAACATTTGGAACGGCTACGCAGACTTTCCTACAATATCAGCAGTCATCTATTGTGTACATGCAGGCGAGAGAGGTATTTCATAACTTTCGAGTTTTATACATGTATTTTGTTCCCCATACTTTGATTATATATACAAATCCTTGAATGAGCTGAAAACGAATAAAACAGAATACCTTGGAGTTGCCTAAATATCGATATATTCTTGAGCTTGCATTATCCTGATTTATAGCGATTACAAATTTAATAACAGAAAAGGTATCATGAAACATAATGCAGCAGTGGCGAACAGCTCAAATTTTGCCTGCAGGGGCTTACCAGAATTTCCCCACAAGCAAATATCCTTTATTGGTATATTGTTCATGCAAACAAGACGAGGGAAGAGACTATGTGAGAGAAGATGAAAATTCCAATCTGCATTTACAGCCGTATATGTGGAGGTAACAGTTCCCGGAATATGGGTGGGGAGGGGGTAGGCTTCTGCCCTCTAGCACCCCATCCCCGCTACGTATGCCAATGTAATGCGAAGTTCGCCAAAAGCACATCGGAAGTTGTGACTAGTGAAAACAAAGAAAGAGGACGGGAGCACCTCAAAAGGGTAGTGCTTACATGTTTTTTATATGAGTAAAGGATATTGTATCAAAAATCCCCTTCGGATTGATTAAATTGTAAAATGCCATCATTTTCTTTCCTGCAGATAGGGGCAAGTGCTTCAATTGGAGGAGCCTACAAAGGCTTCAGTGGTTCTCTATCAATCACAGGATCGTATGACGTCAATTTCAGAGAGGTTGAGGCAGCATTTGATGGAGAAAAATACTCAACTACACGAGGATCTTTGGAACAGAATGGTAAAGAATGTATTATATTGAGGCTTATTTGCTCTTGACGCATTAAACAGCTGAGTGATTTGTAAAAATAAGTATGGTTTTTATTCTATTATATTCAAATGTATGTTCTCAATATCAATATGCTTTTTGAATTTTCAAAAAAATTCAATCGGGAAGTCTGTTTAGTTTGAGTTTATAATTTTGTTTTCTTACACTAGCTAATTCGTTTCTCCAGCTCTTTCGTTAAACGATCGAAGTGACCTCTATATGCAAATTTTGCCATACTACGTCATCGTTATGACTCGATCAACATGACCTACGCTTTTGCCGTTTAATGTGTTCGCAATGTGAACACGAAAACTTACACAATCTGGACTGGTAATACTACTATGTAAAAGATTCCTTCTTTAATTTTTCACATATCTTTTAACAATTACAAAAGTCTGTAATGGTCCTTTGGCAAGACATTAATCCATATTTGCCACCTTCGACTCAGGTGTTAATGGGTACCTGGCAATTGCTGGGATAATACTAATTGCATGACCCGCAGGAAGAACTGCTCTGAAGTTAATGAGGCTTCCCTGGTTAAACAAAATCATTACTATATCCCCACTTTCCATTCATTTAGTACACACAAATTGTATTGTGAACGAGACTTTTCAATTGTAGGTGATTGGTGGTATTTTTGTAAAATGTATTTCATATTCCCTTTTTGGTATCTCTTAATATCAAAATGGTTTTTAATTCCTTTCTTCTTCTTTGTTTTACTTCCCTACGTTTCTGCTGTCACAGAACCGATCAAATATCATTTGGTTGGAATGGATCAATTACTGGACAAAGGGTACGTCATACCAAACCAAGGAATGTGTCCCCCCATTAACACTTTGGAGGAAAGTCTACAACTGGCGATGAAAGGGTATCCCGAGTACAAAGGAATAAGTATCAGTTCAGGTTGGTTCTCTTTGCATGCTGTATTAAAAGCAAAGTACCATTTACATAATCCATCCATAACATTCCTTATTTGGTTGTGTCCAGGCTGCGCGTCTCCCTTCTGATTTCGTTTTCCTTCTTTTACTTGCAATTTTATTCATGCCATTTGTTAGCCATGTCTATGTTTGGTCTTTTCTTTCGTGGTTGATGTATAAAATGTATATTCTTCCATGTAGACAGTGGCGGATACAGGGGGCCCGGCCCGGCCCCCCCCCCCCCCCTCCTGGGAAAAAAAACGAGTTAAAACACGTTAGTTCTACCTTTGGGGGTGATGGGCCCCCATCAAATTTTCAAATTTTCGAGGCCCCCCCCCCCCCCCCCCCCAACTGAACGCATTTTCAGCCGGCGCGATTTTCAAATTTTCGGGAGCAAAAAGAAAAAAAATTGGCCCCCCACCCCTAAGAAATCCTGGATCCGCGCCTGCATTTAGAAAAGGTGTTTCGGAAGTGCCCTTACTACAAAATGTTTTTTTTACATTTTGCAGGAATCTTTTGTAAATGTTTTTGTTTTATAGAATTGGTACTATATTTCTCTATTTCTTCATTCTATTATCGTTGTTGCGCTCATACTTCACCCCTTTACCTTTACATCTCGGCGTCAAGGGGAAATGTGATGGCGCCAAAACGCCACAAACATACTGACACAGGATCCATGGGTAGGCATGGTAGGGGCAGGGTGTCAAAATCAAAGGTATGGTAGAGGAGTTCTTCGAAGTAGGGAATTTGGAGAGGAAGAGGCCCCAACAAAGGTGATATGACAGTTGAATATTACCATTTAGGACAAAGTTATTTCCCTAAATCCTTCAGAGTTTCAAGGGTTATTGCATATCTCTAAAAAAACACAGTGTATACAAAGTCATATGAACAGAAACAGAATGCATTATCAAGGATTTTCATCGCTGTTATCATTTTTACCATGGCTTTGCATACTAAATATTGCTTTCTCATCAGACTTTACTCTTTATTATTTACTCGTCTGAAACGAGTAAAGTGAGCAATCATAATACAAAATATTATCATGCCTTTACCCATCGAAGGTACTGCCGAAGTGGTCAGACATGATGGCCCGCATTCGTGCCACAATGAACAGTAAGTGACAACAATAGATTTCCCAGTGTCCCTCTTAAAAAACATGAGATTTTGCACTACATATAATGTGTATTTTTCCGTTTCTTTCTCCCCATCCCCACCCCATCCCTACCCCATCCCCCTTCAGATCCTAAAGAGTATCGGCAACCCCTAACCTGGCCTGATGGAGAATACACCCTGCCTAAGACTGTGACAGGATGCCCGGAGGGCGGTGTCTCCTGGGCTGAGGGAATCCGGCTTTTTGATACAGATGACAATAATCCGGAAAACTCTTGGGATCCAGAAGACATACATCTCGATTTACCAATCAAGGAATTGAGCCAGATAGAGATGACGTTCTGCACAAAGAAAACGGCCCAGTCGGCCGACTTTCGACGAGACTGGCAGAGCGGAAGCTACTGTATCTACAAATACGGCCAAATCTGTCCAAAAGGTACGATGATTATCATCATCGAACAGTGACGTAGCATGGGTCCGGGCATAGGATGAAAGGAAATGAAAAAATAAACGGTTGCGTGGCTTAAATAAAAGTTTCCCGTTCCTGCTCTACCTTTTTGGACTTTGTTTGCAAAGGTTGAACACAATTCTCCCCCGCGATTCGAAACCAGGTTTAGCTTAGAACATCAATGCCTTTACCAATATACAATGGGACGGACCAGTGGCTATTGTGGCACCAGATTAAATTAACCAACAAATTGAAGAAGAAAAAAAATCATCTTCGTTAATTAATTTCGGGGGCATGTGATCTTTAAACAATGACAAGTCACACGCCTCAGCCGGATCCAAGACAATGCTTTGAGATACATGTATAACTTAGAATAGAAGTCTTTATGTCTGGATCTTTCCCCATCTAGGATTTGAGGAAGGGTCCATCTATTGGGATGACAATGATTTTGATAACGGCAATGATTTCGACGGAACACTTCCAGAAGGAGTATACGACCGTAACACCAAGATTTATTTTTGCTGCCGTACGGATGACGAGCCAACGAAACCAATCATCCTTCCAGTCGACCACGACTTTGTGCTTTTGACTCCAACGGGAACTTGTCAAGAGGTATGCATGGGCGTTAACTTGGTGATGATGGGTGGTGTAGGGAAATGTATGCCTCCAATCCAGCTTCGGGGTTACTTGTTGTTCGAGGTGACGAAACAGGGACGGCTTCAACCCGGAGGCGTGGGTCTGGAAGGAATTTTCAGGGTGGTGGTCGTGAGGGGAAGGGCGGGCTCCAGGGAGCTATGACGGGCTTCCGTTGCAAGCAGGGGGTGGGGGTAGGACCAGCAAACGCAACCTTTATGGAACATAGCGACTGAACCGGGAAGATCAAGATTTGCATTCTACCAACGCACTTTGACAAATTACTCTCTTTTTTGCGAGGACGCCGAGCGACCTAACAAGAAAGTTCATATAAGTCAGTATAGAACCTCGAAGGAAATGATAAGAATAATAATGATAACAATGGTGGCTTCTTATATAGCGCACATGTCTGTCACGTTATATTAATCAAATTTGATTTTGTAATTTTAATGATCTCATTTTTAATTTTAGGTCCTCGAGATGAATGTGGCCAAGGAAATGTTTCACTGGGATACTGAAGGCCATAGCGAGGTCAGTGGCGAGCATCCTTACCCAGGCCTCAAAAACGCTGGAAGTCTGAAAGATGTAGAGATCATCTTCTGCTACTACCAACATGATGAACCTACTACCAGTCCGGACATAAAACGCAGAAGTGGAAACGAGAACGACGATGACCAGTGTCAGTACTTTCAGGAAATAGCCCAACAGCAAGACACAAATCCTTCAGATCCAACTTCTTCAAACAATGAATCTTACCGTCACAGTGTCAATCTCTTGTTTGTTGCATCTTTGATATTTTTTGCTTGGGCAGTGAACTATGTCATGTGATAAGTGGTTTGTAAGCAAGGCATGAGAAATGTTCGTTTGTTGTTTTGTCTTTTCATTTTTTTTTTTTTTTGGGGGGGAGGGGGTTACTTAGGGATTCCAATTATTGCTTATGAGCGGGATTTGTCCTACGGTATGTACAGATTATCTTACAACAACAACAACAAAGGATATATTATATATTTTTGTTCTATTTATGTCGATCATTAAAAGAGAATAGGAACGATATATTTGTAATTTCCAGAGGCGGGAGGACTGGGCGCACAGTACCCCTTTGCTTTTTCGAGTACCCCAAAATTGCCCCTGTTTACTTTATGAAACTGCAATTTGTAATTTGTATAAGTGCCCCTTTTCCTTTCTCACATTAAAGTGCCTTTCCTTTCTTATAAGCGCCCCTATTCAAATCTGATGAGTGCCCCTTTCTTTTATACTTTTCCTCAGTCCATCAGTGCCTCTTTTTGCCTCTGTTAGATGCCCAGGTAATCACAATTTCCCTTTCTGGCGAGTGCCATATTGCCCCTGCAAAAAGGCTAAAGTTTTCGCCTTTGATAAGTCCCCCCTTTTTTGCCAAAGATAAATGGCCCCTTTTTACCACCGATAAATTCCTTCTTTTGCTTCAGATAGGTGCCCCTTTTGCTTTCTAATGACCTTTTCCCCTGTTGATACTTCTTATCCCCTCTGAAAGTTTGCTATTCAAATCTGAAAAGTGCCCTTTTTTACTTCGGATAAATGCACCTTTGCACTTTGTTTCCTTCTTTCAAAAAAGTTGTTACTTTGAAATTAATTTGTGTTTCCTTTCAAATGTGTGAACTGCCTCTTTTCAAATAATTTTCGACATTCCAAGCAACTGTAAAGCACCATTAACCAAATTTGATCATGCTCATTTTCCCGCGTTTTGGTTACCTTATGACTTTGGAAGTGTCTCCTTTTCTCCTAAAAAATACTTTTTTTGTTTTGCTTGTGGTCCATCCCCCCCCCCCACCTTGAAAGATACTCCTCCGCTCCTGGTGATGACTCACCGGCTCTCTCCACATGTTTCAAACAATCTAATTTGTTTTCATCTTTGGGGGGTATTCAAAAATGCTTTAGGTCATTACTTTTTCATGTATCATGGAATCAAAGTTCATTATAAATTATTAGTTGATGCTGTGTAAAATATTCGAAACGTATTTGTTAAAAAATGTGAAATTCATGAAAATAAGAAATTGTTGAAACTTTTGAAAAGGGAATATTGTCATATGACAATAACATGCTCCTGTGACCTTATTTGTCACATTGTTTGAATTGTCTTATGAAAGTAATTCATGAACTTAAAAAGAAAAATTCCAGGGTTGCACGATGTATTTAACGACCCCATCGGATGATTCTTTCCTGGTAATTTTTTTAATTTCCGCTGTCAAACATCTTTTTCTTTTCCTTAACAAATTACTGTAACACATAAACCGAACTGGTATTATAACCCCACTTTGGTTCACACGTTGAAAGGAAGCCACAGGAACAAAAAAAATTGGCCTTCGCTTAATATCACATATTGACTTACTATCGCATATTATTATTAAATGCATTATGTTTCCATTAAGGAATGAATAAGACATTTCTTCAAACAGGCACAATAATTGTTCAGTATGATATGTATGTATTTATGTGCTTACATTGGATTGGGGTTTGAAAGCAAGTAACATTTTTAGGAAATGCTTGCGAGGGAGCAAATCGACCGAATTTGATAAAAAGCTATATGCATTATAACAATGCATCCTTGACATATTACAAGTGATATTGGAGACCCAAAATTGAAGGAACCTTACAAAATACACAGGTACAATTGAAGTACGGGAGAGGGCTTTCTTTAAACCTGAGTCCAGTACCCTCCCCCTAACCAAGTCAGGTTTTGTTGGAAATTAAAATTTAGTTTTTCTGGTTAATAGCAAGTATCCCTTTGAGCAAGTATTGCTATGTTGATTAAAATGACTTGGTTCCGTTGTGAACCTCAATTTCTTTTTTAACGATATATGTGTACACTTGCATGTACTACATGTACATGGCTAAGAAATATATATACATATATATATTTCTTTTTTTAACGAATTGTTTACATTTTTATTTCCCTGAGGTAATCATGTATCACATGAGTTTTGTGTACACGATTCTCATTAACATTATATGATAAAGAGTCATGTTGAATTAATTATTTCCAAAGTTTGCATTGTATTTCAATAAGATATTTATCTATTATTCATAGTATTATAACAGGAATTGTCCTCGGATGGTTTCAATGGGAGGTGTACTGTATACAAACTAAATGATCCTTTTATAATTAACCAGTGCCCTGTTTCTTGAAACGTGTTATCAATAATAACTGCTAAACTTCTAAAATAGTGGCATTTGATTGGCTGAGAGCATATTTGTCATAGAAAATTTGGCTTTGAAATATTCTGTTCAAAAAGATGTGGTGATAAGTTTACTGATGTTGTACATACAACTATGATATTTCTGTCTTTACTTAATCGTTTATTCACCACTTAATCATTATCAATAAGTCACTCTATCTTTTTTTTTTTAACTTAGTCATTACTTCTCCTTTTTTTTTACTGAGTCTTTCTATCGTTACATTTTTATAATTATTCAAAAGGTTATTAGGTTTTTTTTATTATAAAATGTACTCATTACTTAGTACACAATTGTTATGAGTTTATCATCATATATATTATCGGTATTTTAAGCACGTTTCGTAGTAGATTGTTGTGGGTTTTCATTAGCCCTGACAAAAAATAATGTCGTATTGCCCTTTAGGTGCCAAAACATGGGTCGGTTGGTGGGAAATCTCCTCTTTTTTTTCCTCCCTGTTTGGGCTGATATTTCTCAGATTTTTGCTTGATAACATATTTTTTTATTCATTAAAAAAAATGTTAAAATAAGTCCGACCGTAGATTTCAAGATTTGTGGGTCGGTCGCAGAGGGCAATACAACATCTTTTGTTTACGCCTTATAAAGTGTTACCGTTAGGTGTGTTAGTTATAGTACATGATTGTTGCGAGTTTATCTTGATATCAAAAATATGCTCCTTTATACTTAATTTGAAGGTTATGGCGGGTTCATACTTAAAAATGTTATCGTTACTTAATTAAGTGCGTCACTTCGTACATGGTTGTGAGTTCTATCATCTTAAACATGATATATATTATCGGTATACTTAAGGACTTTTCTTAGACGGTTTTTGCGAGTTATTATTATACATAATTATTATTGTTACTTTAATATGAAGTTTCCTTGGTGGTTTATGCGGTTTTATTATCATGAAGTGTCGTTACTTTAGAATTACGTCACTTACTAGATGATTGTTGTGAGTTTATCATCTTTAGATATTACCATTAATGCTTAAGGTATTTGAATGGTGCGGGTTTGTCAGTACCGCTTTTTATATTCAAGCGTGTCGTTGGAAGGTTTACTTTATCATCCAAATAAGGTTACTTGAGGGGGTTGCTTGTCAGAGTTCGAGGTGAGAGGGGTTTTGACTTAGGTTTTTGGTCCAAAATGTTAGCTATTAACCTTCATGATCATTATAATCTCCTCGCCGACGAACTCAGAGGGGAAAGAATAACACCGCCATCCGTCCTTTCGTCAGTAACAAATCTGGTTTCCGTTCGAAAACTTCAGTAATAATTGACGGAGTTTAACGAAATTTTGTGTGAATGTACATGGCATCAAAAAATAGCTCATTAAATATGCGAAAAAGGCTCATTATTCGAAAATTTGGTCTTATTACGTTCGATAACTTGAGTAATGTTTAATGGATTTTAATGAAATTGGATATGGAGGTACCCGATATCAAAACACAGCCTAAGTTCGATTTCAGAGTATGTAGGTCGAAGTTCAAATGTCATAGCTCATTAAATATGCAAAAATAGCTCAAGTATCCGAGAATGTGGTTTCCGTTCGATGCTAAATAACATAATTATAGAAAATGATTGTTTTGCGATTCGTCAAACATTCTAATAGGATATGTTCTGTTAGCTTTTCACATCTTTATGAATCAGGGAAGCGGGAGGGGGTGGCTGGGGTATAAATGCTCATATTTTAGCAATTGTACTTCTCCTCATAATCGGGCGCATCTCGTTGCCTGAATATCGTCACATTTAGCCGGCAAGTTGTCCGGTTCTAGATCTTATCGAATGTAGTTTGATGACGTAACAACACCCTTTTTACCATAATGGGGTGTCTTTTTTATCCTCGATCTTTCTTTTTTTTTTTTTTTTTTTTTCTTTCACTACCTTCTCGCCCGGAAAATTTGGCAAATAGAATCCCCTAGCGAAATTGCATCCGTTTGCCTACACACGAACAAGCCTTTGTTTTTATCGAGAGAAAAACAAACATGTAGTATTCGCCATTGTAAATGGATGAATAAAGATTATCAATAGAAGATAATCCAAAGGTGATAATGAATAGATACTGATGTAATATCATTGTAATTGTACTTTATTTTACCGTGAATACTTCAAGACGCAATGTGACATTTATGGTCCTGACCACCCTGTGGTTTTAGTAGTTTTTGCTTTTGTGTTTGTGTGTTTGTTGTTTGTTGTTTTTGTCACAAAAACTTAAGTAGTCCGTACCTGATAAACGTGTTTTTTTACTCTTCAACAAGGTGTAGGGTCGCTTCGAATAAATTCTCTTATTGAATACATTTTGCTCGTTGCACAAGATTTGTCATTTCACTTATTACATGCTGTAAATAAGCCTGCAAAGGCAAATTCATCCGCTGGTTGTTCAAAATAGTTGGAACACTATTCAATTAGCCATCACTTTTAGTACGTTGGCGCCTAAAATACTGCGCCAGTTACTTACGCAGGCCTACGTCAGACTATGTAAACGAGCATTATAATCAGTAGAGGTGTTGTGTGGTTCAGTGGATAAGTCTACAGGCTTTGAAGAAGGTACGAGGTTCGAATCCCAGTCCAAACACTATTGTCCTTTACGAGATAATGATAAAATGAAAAATGAGGAGGAGATTAGGATGATTAAGAAGTACAAGAACATTGATGGATATGAGAAATCGAAGATTTAATGAAAGTGACAATCAAAGAATGAGATTGAAATGGGATTATAAGATGGAAAATGCAGTAGAGAAGAACTTTAAATTCATGTATGGCCGACGGTGGTCTTCGTCTCTTGCAATATTTGGGTCGAGCGAAAGGACTGACATATCTCTTTCAATTTGTCCATAACTTCGCCCCTTCTCTCCCCCCTTCCCCTTCACTTAACTCAACATGCGTCTATATGAACGATCTTAGATGTTGGGGGGGGGGGGCTCCATAAGAACAAGACGTTAAAGTGCCAATTGGCATGGGGGTAATAGGGCTTTAATCTTTACCTCAAGGGGGAGGCATATTTTCAACTTCTGTACTAGAGATATGCCATTTGCTTTTAAAAATTGGAAAGGGTTTTTTGGCCTGATGTGACTCCCTCCCTACCTAGTCCTATTCTCACTTCCTGGAATTGCTGAGGTATCCAGAACCCTACACCAACGTGACTCTAACTTCAAAGCTTTCACAATTGGTTGGTGTGACTTCTTGAAGAGTTTGGAGATACCCCTGGCGCGTTTCATGAAAGAGCGAAGAGTGGCCCATCTCTTCTCCTTCCGGACGCCATTGGAAATGAACTGCTCAATGCGACGATCTCATGAAAGTATTCCTCAGGCAGATCGTCCTCAAAATCTGTCAGAAAAGGCGGCAGCACAGGAGCGACTTTTTGCTCGGCTCTCTTCTTTAAGATAAGTTCAACCAAACTAAACATGGCTGATAACTGAAATTATCAGATAAAGCTTGCTTCGATAGAAATCGAAATACAAACTGAGGTTCGTACGCGCAAACATAAACGTGGTGATCAGGGGCGTACGCAGGATTTTTTCAAGGGGGGGGGGGGGTTTAAAATATTTTGCTTCCGAAAATTTGAAAATCGCGCCGGCCGAAAAGTCGCTCAGTGGGGGGGGGGGGGGTAAGCGGACGCTTTTTTTTTTTTTTTTTTTATAATAAAAAAAAAAAAAATAAAAAAAAAAACCAAAGGGGGGGGGGGGGGTTTAGGATTTTTTAGGGGGGTTTACATACATAAAAATACCAAAGGGGGGGTTTGAACCCCCAAACCCCCCCCCCCCCTGCGTACGCCCCTGGTGGTGATTAATGATGCTAGATCGATGTATGACTTAAACAATGGCAGCGCTCATATCTACGCGCATGCGTACTAAGTTAAGTGACATGAAGCACTTTGATTGCGCGTAATCGCTGATTTTACAAATGCCTTTCATCAACCATCAACATTCATTTTCTTAGACACTTAATATTCTATTTAAAATATTTGTAATTATGATGAACAGGCTAATAGAAATAACAAAAATGATGCTATATGTATATACACACCAATCAAACATTAAAGGGAAAGTCCACCCCAGGATTTTTTTTTAGCTGACGATATAGACCTAATAATACCATGAAGAATGATACAAGTCTCATTAAAATCCATGATCACATAACGAAGATATATCGACTTTTCTATCGAAAATCAGCCGCCCCCCAAATGCAAATGCGTTACATGGGCATGAAACGATTGTGACGTATGTTGCGAGCTGCCTTCTTATTTCGCAGACATTCACTTTCGCTCGCGGTACGCGTCTTATTTTTTCGTACCACGGCGAGCCCGGATTCCTGTTTTATCATGAATATTCATTAGGCAGGGCCGGGGAAAGTCTCGATTCTCTTGAATATTCATGTATGATCGAGGCATGCGCAGCATCGAATATCGTGTGTAACAAGTACGTTGGATTAATGACAGGCCTATAATATGACATAGAAAAGCAATGTCATGGTCATTTAGATAATACAGTCATAAATGCTGTGTTTAATTACTAGTAAATTCCAAAATGTCAGTACCGGTAGACAAGACATATAGCATATATTTCAAGTAAGAGTCTTGATAGGCAATTTGTGAGTAGCCTAGGCCTACTTTCTGAGATTAATGGGAGTCTAGTTCTTTTCATGAATTGGTAAATAATCAGTTCTAGGTTTGCTCTTAAATATTACAAGCAGAGGTTGCATTATGGTATTGAATTTGTGATACAGTATTATAAACTGTATAAAATAGATAACAAGAATAGGCCTACATACAGACATTTATCAAAAATAAAATACTTGTGTATTGCACTTAAATTATTTCTATGATCTATGCTCACTTAACTGCATAAGGAAGAAAAGGAAGAAAGAAAAATGGGATTAGAAAGAAGAATAACAAAGTTAAAAAGAAAAATATATATAAATAATAAATGAATGGAAGAAATAAAGAATACGGAATAGATACCAAGGAAGAAAGAAATAAATTGCAAGAAAATTGAAATGAAAAGAAGACAAAAGAAAAACTTGGAAAGGAGCAAGATAATATTGATACCATATCTTCAATCTTGTTTTCTTTTATCTTGCCTCTTGTTTTTGTTTAGGCCTAGCTACCATTTTTTCCTTTCGTTCTCTTTTTCTCTTAAAAGTTCTCTTGGTTTCTTTCTAAAATAATGAGGGGAGGGGGGGGGGGGGTGGGGGGACTCGATGATAATTCATCATTTGAAGGTTTACAATGTGAAGTCCATGAGTTATATGCACCCACTGAAGAAAATCCATGTATAGGGTTGCTGCAGGAACCCCAGCACCCACAGATCCCACGCATGATGAGACAAACTCGAGAGAAAACTACACATTCTTTCACATACATTGAAGAAAAAAAAGAACAAAAATCCAAGATCGGTTGAACTCTTTTTGACCCCTCCCCAGGACGTCGATCAATTACATGTATGTGCCCCCCCCCAAACTCTGGCTACGGCCCTGGCGATAATTACCCACTATTCAAAATCTGACAGGTGCCCTTTTTCTTCAACAAATGCCCCTTTAACTTCATAATAAGTGCCACTGTTCCATTTTCATAAGTGCCCCTTGTGATATCTGATAAAAGCCCTTTCATTTTTTTTTACTTTGACACGCGTCCCCTTAAACTTTCTAACAAGTGCCCTTTTACCTTTTGATATGTGCCCCTTTCCCTGTTTAATAGGAGCCCCAACCCCAACCCTTTCTCATAAATGCCCCTTTGACACATGCCCCTTTTCCTTTTTTATAATTCCCCTTTTCTCTCTTTCTCTGTCTTTCGAAAACTATCTTCTGCAAGGTTTGTTCTCTTGACTGAGCAACCTGTTGCAATTCCTTTCTGTCTCACTTTCAGTCGTACTTGTTGCCACTCATTTGCATTCACTCGTTATCAACTACCATCAACCATTCCATATTCACTCCATTACTGTCCACATTTCAATTTCATTCTCTTCACTCTCCCTTTTTGCAGCCTTTCCAGGAGCTTTGCTAGAAGTAGAACATTTTTAATGTAGAGGCCAGAGAAACCGGAAAGTATGTTAATCATTTTATTCAAATATCTAACTTGAAAAAAAGGAAAGTGAAACATTGTTTAATTACAATATATTGACATAATTTTGTTAAAGAAAAAATTTGAATTTAACACTGGAAATTTGTAATTGGTTTGCCAGCCCCCCCCCCCCCAAAAAAAAAAAACACACTCAAAACACAACAGTGGTACCAGGGTTTTTGTTAGGAGGCCCATGTACTGTATAATTTTTATTCTTAAGAATAGTTTTCTCTTTTTTATTAATTTGACATTGGCATACCGTAAATTTCACCAGGATCCCCCCCCCCCCTCCCCCACATTAACAATCGACACTGCCATTACTTCTACCAACAGTAATGCTATAATTCAAATTTCACTTTCTAAATCCTTCTAATATAAACATATAATCATATTTGTACAGAGGATAAGATAAGAGGATAGCAAGCCCCCCCCCCCCCCCCACTCCCTGTTTTCTTTAGTTGGGAAGCATCGAAACATGATTCTATGAAAGCTACCAGTTTGGATACGAAAGGCAATGAGGATTAGCAGTTTCCATATTTAATGCATTTAGAGTGTTGTCTTTCAAACCTCTTACATACAATACTTGAAGTAGCAATAATTTCATAATCTACAAAACTTCCCATACAGAAGTCCATAGAGGTAAATGAATTTTAACATGTATAATTATAATCAAACATCATTGATTAATTCAATCTTTGATATAGACTGATAGACCTTTATCGATCAAATTTGAAGGAGAATCTTTCTGCCCAGTCCTCAGTTTCATCCTATAAGATGGTAGTTGACATTGTTAGAATTTTAATGTTTATTCGTTGAGGATTAGTTATCTTTAATTATTTGAAAGTCGACAAGATGATTAAACTTCATTAGCTTTATTGAATGTAGTATTCTACAAACATATAATACAAATACAAATAAATATCATGTAAATATTCCAGTTTAAACCCATCTCTATTGTCCTCTTTCATTATATGAGGATGGCATCTTTAAGACGTAGTCTCGTGTAGATATCTTCTGCATCCTCACAATCTAAAGTTGTAGCCTAGTTTCAGAAAAAAATATAACCCAAGTCTGTTGAATGGAAAAATGAAATAAGATATAAAAAAATCAACAATGACTAATAACATACACCCTGATACCTGCTCAGAAAAAGGAAGGACTGAAATTCACTTGGGGTTCTAGTGGGCAAACCTAAAACTATTTTTTGTACAAGACTAGTTTAAATACTGACCGCATCTTAAATTATTACTGATGATCCCATTAAGACGATAGGCCTGCTGGAGCTCGGATCAGACAAGGTATGAAATAAGTAATACAATGTAATACAACTCGTGCTCATACCGGTAATTGAATAATACTCGGTTAAGTATGGGACATAAAATGACCAAACAACTTTGACCAGAGAATGTACTGGAAATAATGCTACTGAAACATACGTAATGTAGACTTATATTTCATCTATATTGACATTTAATTTTTAATCTAAATTACAATTGTGATATTAAGTCAATTATTCTTTTACAAGTCAACTGACAATGAAAAATATCTGTTTCAGATCTATAATTTTCTCCATGACATTTGTTCCACAAAAATTTATTGGGGGTACCTTCATGTATATTAGCACACTTGCTCGTATGAAGTGTAGTAGGCCCGCATCTCTAGATATGATCCCGTCAACATCTGTTCTTTGTTCCTCTCCTGAGTTTGCAAACCAGAATGCCTTCATCATCCACTGTAGAGAGGCATCATCCTACATGAGAGAAAACAAAGTAGGTACATGTACTTCAATTAAAAACTGATACTGATGGATACATATCAACCATAATACATCCTATAAACAGACTTTTATCAATCTTATTTTGTGTTCTTCTTCATCTTCATTGCTCAAGAAGTGAAAGTACCCCTTACAAAAAAAATAATGAGGGGTCCTGTGTATACCCTACATGTAGTGCTTACAATGTGCATTTGATATGGCTCTTCTAAACACAGCACCTCCTGTAAATAAGGACAAATTTTCCTTTGTAAACATAGAAAGAAAAGACATCAATATTTGTATACTAGGTGCAGAACTAGAATAAAATATACCCTCCACTATATATGCTTGCAATGTCAACTTAGTTCATTTCCTTTTGAGTGAATTAATAGGTGGTCGTTTAAAGGTAAAGACCAGTAATGGTCATGCGATTGCATTGTGAAAGAAACGTTGTGGAATCGATCAGAAAAGGTCGATCATCTAGCATCTAGCATCTGCAAGGTTCTGGAATCATCAAAATGATAAGAAATTTGGCTCATTCTTCGTAAAGTTACAAGCACTATACACAGAAAGATGTATATGGGACTACCCTATCTCTCTCACCAGACCATGAGAGAAATAAATTTACCAAATATATGAATTAGTAGGCGGTTTCCCGCAAATTTTTTATCATCATGTATTAG
>JAVYIG010017683.1:0-24885 GCA_035222895.1 Strongylocentrotus droebachiensis | reverse complement strand
TAATTTCATTCATGGGGAAAGGTTGCACTTTTTGCTTAAAAATGTTCCAAAAAAACCTTTCACGACACTTTCTCTATGGAGGTCAACCGATTTTCGCCAAAAATTCGTCAACTCTCCATAGGCCTACTCATCTTGGCTGTAGAACTGATACGATGGCCGAATTGCACCATCTCGCATATCAAATTGAAGCTGAGGGTTTAACGATTCCAGTTATGTATCATTCATTTTGATTGGATAAGGGGAAAAGGTTGCACTTTTGCATCCAATGATTTGCTGTCTCTTATACATGCTCCTTTTTGCGCAAGAGCATGAGATATGCCACACTACACGAGTTCCATAGACGCTCACATTAGCGTGCGAACTTTTGCGTTGCATGTGATTTGAAACGGCACGTCTCCTCTCGGAATGTTCTCCGAACCGGTCCATTTTGTGTAGTTTTTTCTATCAATATGTGAGTTTCAACCTTAAATATGGAAAGAAGAAGACATGTAGACTGTAGTAATGATAATTAAATGGTGATACATCATGGATTTGTTGTGTAATTTGCCAGTGACCAAGAAGAAACACAAAGGATTTTGTAAAATTGTTCGTCGTAAACTCAGACCGTGAGAGAGGAATATTCCATTTGATTGTGGGGTTAGATATTATAATTAGTGAACTCCTTGATATTGAATTATCGATATGAATTCATTCTTCAACAGTTTTAAAGTCTTGTTATTGTTTTTGTGTCGTCCTAGAGTTTCATTAAAAGACATAAACATGCAAATGCAATCGTCCTTGTTTTATGTTTATGTTATGAACAAGACCCATTCTCCCTATTTTGTCATAATGGACGCACCCAGTGACCAGTCGACGCTGTGTGTTACGCGCCAGTGCGCATACTGCGGCACTTGGTGCGAAGCTCTGTGCAGAGTTGACCGGCTCGGTGACCAATCCATTTTATGAACGAATTCGCCCAAAACTTTTCCATATGCGGAGTAAGTGGCCTGGGATTTTTAAATGTTCATTTTTGTCTGGGGAAAATAATCATGAACACCGAAACCTCTTATACATTTAATGACAAATTTGGGGTATTGCTCCAAAGGGGTGGGCGTGGGGAATGAATTTCCCATTTTCATTTCTGAATATTTCCCGGACGGGATTCACTAAAGACTTCTCTGCAATTCTACTCGCCTACTCAACTCTCCAACTCAATCCAGTCTTCTACTCAAACCTCTCATCCTGCCCAAACTTTCTGGGTTACAGTCCTTTTCAGGACTAAACTCACTTCCGAAAGATACTCTTCCTTCTAACCTCCACTTTCTCGCCTTTCATCTCACCTCTATTCTCTATCTACTTTCCTCAGTCCCTCGAGGACTTTACACATGGTGTACCGTAAACCTCTTCCGTGATTATTCATACCACCATGCAAACCTTCAAACATCATCTAAAGGCTTCTTGTGGTTCTGAAAAAGGAAGAGTTCGCAGACCAGTGTTTTACTCCCATAGGCCCGTATTCTGAAGTCAGGTTTAACTTTAAACCTAGGTTTAAAGTCTCGCCTAACTCTCAGATTTAAACCTTGGCTTAAATCTGCGTTTCTGAAGTCAGGTTTAACTTAAACCTGGGTTTAAGCCTGGTCTAACTCTGTAGAAATTGTACACATATTTAAACCTGGGGTACACCTAGTTTAAGTCTGGCTTAAGTCAGGTCTAAATATTTCTTCGCAATGGCGTATTTGTTGGATATTCAGCGAAGAAGACACCACTACGACGACCCGAGAGACCGCTTGTGGAAAGGAAAAACCCATTTCACATTTATGGCGACGACGAATTTCTGCACCGATACCGGTTTACAAAACAAACGACGGTTTTCATCACGGACGAACTCACTCCAGCACTTCATTCAGCGACACACATCGCGTGCAGATGCATTGCCTGTGTATTTGCAAGTTTTGACCGCCTTGCGATTTTATGCTGTCGGTAAGTTTGAACATTAATTTGGATACTTCATTTGCTGATTGAAATGTAATGCTTAATATTTTCGGAATCTCAGGGATTTATATTTCCGGTAAATTTGTGTGATTTGTATAGTACGACAATCCTTGAAACTAAAAAGTTGCCCAAGGCCCGAAGTAAATCAACACGTATCACGTTCTTGCAGAGGAAAACAAATCTATTTCCAGCCCCATACGTTTAGTTTGACGTTGTGTTCACGTAGTTTGAACTTTGAAGCTGAGCTCAGAGCTGAGCTGTGAATGCAAGATCAGAGATTACCTTTAATTAATTGGCCTATAGGCTATACTTCAACTGAAGAAGAAGAAGAGATTCTATAAGAATGCTGCGTTCTCAGCAATCGGTATTCCTGTCCAATTTAATAGTAGGCCTAGAAGGGTCTAGACTATTTGTAAACTAATAAAATAATATCTTCATAATCTTGCCAATCAATCACTGAATTAAACACCAATATTACAAATCACTGCCAAACTCACAAGTCCTCTCTCCTATAAAGTCTCTCCTATCTCATGCCCACAGAGCATGTGAAATGAATATGTATGGGGTAGAAGAGACTAGAGAAACAAATAGATCTAATTGTGACAGGCCTTAAATTTCAATATTTTTAGGGCAAGGCCACTTTTCTGTAGGGCACATTCCTATATTACAGCACAAATAGGAAGAATTGGAAAGGGCACAACAAATCTCCAAGGCCTTGGTGGCCTTGGATTAATTTAAGGCCTGTTGTGACAAATAAAAGTAGGGAATGAGTCTAATCGTAACTCTTACAGTATCTAGTAGTAGATCTAGATCGTAGGCCTAGTAGCCTAATACTAGACTCTAATATTCTGAAAACTCTTTTCTTTGACTAGCGCTAGACCCTAGTCACTGACCTAGGCTTTATGAGAATGAAATTCCGTTAGGCTTATACCAGTACGATATAATGTAACCCAAAATGGGCATGGCGCTAGTTCAGAAGCCTATCCAAAATTTGACCCGTAACTGCGGCATGAGATAACCTACTAAAACATACCAAACTAGGTTTATCTTATTAGATCTAGTCTACTTGCATTAATCTTAATTGAAGTGATTCTATAAGATGTAAATTTGTAAAGCCCCTCTGAAGTTATGGGAATCCCCAAAATATGATGGCAAAATTTCTGTTAAAATTGTTCATTTAAAACCCAATTCTGCAATGATTTTCAAAACTTAAAAAAAAAAACAGATCTATGATCTGTAAATATTTGTTTAGGAATTTCAATTTTTCAATTGTCTGTTTTTTTACAGGCACTTTCCAACTGATGCATGGGGATGAGGCTACCCTTTCACAGGCATCTCTCTCCAGGATCATCAGTGATGTGTCGATTCAAATCGCCCATTTACGTCCACAGTACATCCAGTTTCCAACTACACCTCTCCAGATTCAGCAAACTCAGCAACGTTTTTTTGACTATTGTCAGTTTCCAGGGGTAGTAGGGGCCATTGATTGCACGCATGTTCATATAAGGAGCCCAGGTGGTGACAATGCACAGAGGTTTCTCAATCGTAAAGGTCGCTTTTCTATAAATGTGCAGGTAAGAGTCATAGGCCTGTATTCTGAAGTCTGGCTTGGTGTTATTAGGGGTAAATTTATTTGCATGAGAAATTTGTGCTACAAATTTTGGATATTGATATCTACTTTATTTTTATGTTATTGCATGTTTACACGCAAATGATGATGTGCAAGATACTGATAGCAATAGGATATTCATAGCAATTATAAAAGTGTATGAATTAAAATTGTGCACATGCAATCATCAGAATAACCCATGTTACATTGTAACAAGTTCTGAAATTTAAGCAGTTTTTTCCAAGTTTCCAAGTTGTTAAATTTTGATGTGAAGAACCAAAATGCTTTGTGGACGTGATGAGACAGACACAGCATTCCTTTTCAATGTGTATTTTCATTATTAATTTTTAAAATGCTTCTGTATTTTTGTGCACATATTTCAGGCAGTATGCACTCACGAAGGGCTGATGATAATAGATGTGGTCGCAAGATGGCCGGGAGGGTCCCATGACTCACGGATTTTTCGGGAATCGCGGCTCAAGAGGATTCTTCAAGAGGCTAGTCATGAGGCCAAATGGCTATTGGGGGACAGTGGGTGAGTAGCACAGTAAAAATATATATTTAGAAAATGGTAGAGATTGTCATTTTCATGCTGTTATGTCCAGGGACAAATCCAGGGGGGGGGGGAGGGCCCTGGGCCCCTCATCTTGCCAAAAAACAGGTTAAAAAAAGAATCTCTTCCCAACCCCCCCCCCCCCCCCCCCTCCCCTGGAAAAAAAAAATACCATTCAATACCCCCCCCCCCCCCCCCCACTCAATGGGCCCGTCGGCTTAGCCGCTGCTAAATATTTTCTGTTGAATTGGGGCCCCCTCCCTCGCCGCCAGCTGGATCCACCCCTGGGTATGTCAGTATGTTTGGTTAATGGGCACATAGCATGTTGCAAATGTCCAGGGTCAAGAAGGGCTTAACATTATTTTATGTTTTTATATTCTGTAACAAATTTTAGGAAATTCTATCCCATATTAATAAGCCCATCACTTCTTCGAGGCAGCTAAAAAGAAAACTCCTTACATCCAATTTTGCATATCATGATGATTATCTAACCACAGTTTCAGCCATGGTGATTATAGGCCTATCTATAGATGATAAACCCCTCAAAGTTGGTCTTATAAACAAAAATGAAATAGGAAGAATGTTATGTACCATGTAGTGTAACAATTGTAATAGAACACACTTTTGAATAAGTAATGTTTAAACAGAGTTTTGGAGAGCTCTTTTTAAAGTAGACCTACAACCTACCTGCATTTCATATATGAGTTTGCGCTGGGAAAAAAAAGAAGAAAATATTATGATTACAAAAATGCTGATGTAATAGTTTCTTCTTTTAACAAATTGTCTTTCCTTTGGTATAAATTTGAGATGCCTCATTAGCAACATTTTCTTTGACATTAACAAAAAATCACTGTCCTTTATCCTTTTTCCAAAATAATTTAATCTGTAGTTATGCTTGCCAGCCATATGTCATGACACCACTACTTCACCCGCGTGACAGGAGTCAGCAGAGATACAACCGTGCGCAGATTAGAGGCCGGAACATCATTGAACGTACATTTGGGATGATGAAGAGGAGATTCCCATGTCTCAACCAGCTCAGGCTCAAACTGGAAACGACACTGACGACAATTGTTGCCGTTGCTGTCCTCTGGAATCTCTCCATCATGAGAAATGAACCTCAAGTCAATGGTCCTGAACCGCAGGAGAACCCCGGTGATCTGTTACCTCCTGATGGAGCTAACAACATAGCTGGTCAGCTAAGAAGGCAGTGGCTAATTGAGCATCATTTCACATAATAGATCAATTTTTTAAGGAATGATTCATTAAATTTTGGCTAATTCTTAATGAACCTCAAGTCAATGGTCCTGAACCACAGGAGAACCCCGGTGATCTGTTACCTCCTGATGGAGCTAACAACATGAAGGCAGTGGTTAATTGAGCATCATTTCACATAATAGATCCATGTAGAAGGAATGACGCTCAATTAGCTACTGCCTTCTTTAAGTTGACAAGCTATGTTGTTAGCTCCATCAGGAGGTAACAGATCACTGGGGTTCTCCTGTGGTTTAGGAACATTGACATTAGGTTCATTATTCATTAGGAATTAGCAAAAGTTTAATGAATCATTCATTCTACATTGATCTATTATGTGAAATGACGCAAATTCTTAATTCTTCAAGGAGGTAACAGATCGCCAAGTTTCTATTGTGAACCTATGGATTTGTGTGCCTCCTATCTGTGAAATTGAAACGTTAGGAGTGTCGGAGTGTCCTAGCATTCAAATTAAGAAAACAGTTTGCTTTCTAGACTTCATTGTCAGACTACTGGGTGTCTGATCGGCTTCTTTTTTTTAAATTTGGTAATAAGTTGTAGAGGGTACATGTTCAGCTTTTTTAGCGTAGTGTGAAGGGACAAAGACAGCACTCATTCCATACACCATTTATGTAAATCAAACAGTTGGTTCAAGGAGTTAACGTATCAATGTGCACTCATTTATTATTTTTATAATAATCCAAGTGTACTTCACTGAATTGGATAGTGCAAAGATATTACAGATACATGTGGCACCATATACATTAAGCATTTAAAACTATTACAAGCATGTAATACAAACACTTTGTAAATTCCAGTCGTATTGTATGGAAATGGCACATTTGAAATAGTTCATATTGTAGAATATACAGTCAGGCTCAGTTTAGAGATGGTTTAACCTAGAGCTTTTATTTATGTTGACAATTTACATCTTACCAGTACTAGCTCGGTCATTTTGAAATAAGCTTGATTTATTTGAATTTTTCTGCTTTTCTTCACCGATGAGTACTTGGAATAATTTAGACATATTAACGGTATGCAGAGTATGCAGTACCTCTGTTGAATACATTTCAAATAATTATTATGCACTTTTCTCATGCATTTTAACACCTGTAAGGAATAAACATGTAAAAATGTACAGTTATATCATATATATCATGAAAAAGGTACAACTTAGAGCTCGAGTAACTCCAGTTTCTTGGAATGGAAACGTTGCTCCAGCTCCAGGATCTCCATTCTCTTTTCGTGCTCACGGTTAAGGTGCTGAACCTTCAGATCATGCTCTTTCTTAGCAAACTCTAAAAGTGAGGCATCAAACGAAATGGATGGGTTCGGTGCAGGAGACGGTGTCCTGGTTCTTGGTCTCTTGGTCCTTGAACATTTGAAAAGATAATGCAAAGTGTGTTGCAGAATATCATTTATAATTCAAATAAATTATTTTTTTATCTTACTATTAATTATTAATAAATTATAATATATATAATTTTCTACTTGAATCTTATCTAGAGTTATTTATTTCCCCATTTGATCAAGATAATATTCATGAGGATTTGTTTGAAAGAAATAGACACATTACAGTAAATGTAAATCACTACCTTTCAGCTGATAGGGGTGTGTGAGTGTTGGATGAGCTGGTTGATGCCTGGAATAGATGACGTGAGGGCTGAAGGCTGCTGGTGGATGCTTGGGCTGCGAGAGGCGGTGTGCTGGTTATTGGTCTCTTGGTCCTTGAACATTTGAAAAGATAATGCAAAATGTGTTGCAGAATATGATTTATAATTCAAATAAATTATTTTTTATCTTACTATTAATTATTAATAAATTATAATATATATAATTTTCTTCTTGAATCTTATCTAGAGTTATTTATTTCCCCATTTACTTGAATCTTATCTAGAGTTATTTATTTCCCCATTTGATCAAGATAATATTCATGAGGATTTGTTTGAAAGAAATAGAAACATTACAGTAAATGTAAACCACTACCTTTCAGTTGGTAGGGGTGTGTGAGTGGTAGATGAGCTGGTTGATGCCTGTGATCTATGAGATAAGCTTGTTGAAGGCTTTGAGGGCTGAAGGCTGCTGGTGGATGGATTAGATGAAGAAGATGTGCTGGTGGATGGGTGCGTGATGATAGGGTCATCTGTGGGATCATTGAGCTGGAGGAGTGTCATGTCATGATTGCTTTCAATGCCATCCATGCTATAATAGTGAATAGAAACAATATATGTATTTAGAGAATTTCATAAAAGTACATGTACTCCTATTTTGATAATTTCAACTTGCATGTCCCTCGTTCGTTCGTGTCTCCTTAGATCAAGATTAATGTAGCTTGATCTTCGGAGTATAGTTGCTACAACCGGCCGTGTCAGACACGTTGCCCCGGGGTGCGAGATAGGATTCTTGTAGCGTGCCCCCATTTAAAACTTGTCCCTATTTAGTTAAAGGCCTATCCTTATTCTTTATATGAAAACCTAATTAGAACATGAATAATAACATTCAGAAAGCATGTAGCCTATTTGTCTTTGGATGTCCAAGCTGGTTTAAAATCTGGCATTTGTTTCAATTTTGAAACATTATCTTTGCTTTCATCACTGTTTTAAAGGTAGGCGTTACTACTGCAGCTAGAAGGGATTAGACCACACAGCGAGGTCACTGTGACAGGTCACTGTGACAGGTGGCTATCTCATTAACTCAGCTCTCATTTAACATAAGAAAAAGAGGATCATGGGGGACCAACAGGCACCGATTTGGGAAGTTTTCTATATAGAGGGAGCAAGTAGCTACAAGTAGGACAGTGTGCCTTTAAATGAATTTTCTAACTTATGTGATTGGTCTTCAGTTCATCTCAAGTGATCTGTGTATATAAACTGTATTTAATGCCTTTTGTAATAAATAAAAAACAACAAACAACACCCTGGAAGCTGTTACTTAAATTTAGAAAATGCTGTCAAATTCCAGACCCCCCCCCCCTCCTTCTCCTTTTATTGGATCCCCCTGGGTGGTCGTGGAAAGTAGGTCCATGGTTTCATGCCTACCGTCAACGGGCGTCGTTTAATAATTCATGAATCGATCAATCTTGAAGTAAGGCTTAATTTTGAGACTCATTTCTGTTGAATATTTATTTTATAGTTTGATTCAACTGATTATTGAGATACGAACATTAATAATAATAAAGATAGATCTAGTCTATGTATAATTAACATTTTATGGAATTTTCATATTCATAATCGGAACAAATCCTGTAATTGCAAAAACGACATTTTGTAGTAACAAATCAAAATTCAAGTTTAAGGTACGAGGCCTCAAAGTCAAACTAATGTAAGCGCGAACGACCTAAAGGAGTAAAGCACTACTTCGTACAGCTCTGACATACCAAAAAGGATATATCTTTCAGACTTCCTTTATCCAGGGGCGGATCCAGCTTTTTATAAAGGGGGGGTTGGGGTGGTATGCGAGGGAGCGTAGCGACCGAGTCCAAGCGAGCGGAGCGAGCGAGGGGGGAGGGTGTGGGAGGGGGGTGTCCCCCCTCCCACAGTAGGGAAAATTTTTGAAAATCTGTGTGTGAAAATGGCGTTTTCTTGCGATAAGATTTAAAAAAATGGTCCCCGGATTTTTTTTGGGGGGGGGTTGCAACCCCCCCCAACCCCCCCCCCCTAGATCAGCCACTGTTATCATGACATTTATTCGTGTACAGCACAATGATTATATACATGTAGAGAAGGTAAGACTCTTAAATTACGTGTTTATTCATTTTCTTTTCTTATGCTTTGATAGTTAATTCATTATCCCCGTCACGAGGCATGCGTGCGAGAGTTCAGCTCGGCTTCAGCCTTCATCATGCATCGAGTTCAGCTCATCGTCCAGGGTCCGCTTCGCCCAGGCTCGGCTAGGCTAGCTCCCCGTACGAGAACGTAACTATACTAGCGCGCTTTTTGAATCGCATAAATTCACGAGCAGACTACACAAATGAAACGAAGAATTCCTGTTGAAAGTTTACTCGGCATTGGGCCATTATTAGAATAGACAAAAATATTTATGAAAAACAATCATTTTCTGTCACTGATTTATGTTTATCTAGCCAATAGGTCTAGTAGTAGGTTTAGATCGTGGATCTAGTGACTATAAATCAAATTCCAAGTTAAACTTCCCAGTTCCATACCATGACCAGTGCAGTATTGCTAGTGCAGTGATCGGGTACCGTAATCAGTGACAAAACTTGTGGCAATAAATATTAACTTGTATTCTGTCTCTAGCTAGGCCTAGTACTAGCCTAGCTGATTTGTTGGTGACAAATACGTACTCTCATAAATAAATTAATCATATTTTGTCAGACTCCTACTCGATCTGAAATAGGCCTAGAAAGTCTGTAGCCTAGTCTATAGACTAGTTGGTAGAGATTATCATCTACTCAGGTAGGGTGTCTGATTGCGCACCCAATGTTGTGTGCTAAAACCCTTCCCATAGAGATTGTACGCTTCCCTATGTGGTCTCTACGTGCATTGCGCGACCATCCAAAATTGGTCAATGATTTTATGAAAAAATTTGAAATTCAAACCTTTATAACAAATGATCCTGAAGGTGAAACTCAATAAATGAGGTGTCGTATGAAAGAGCAGGTTTTTCTCCATATTCCCCATCGGGGGCCAACCCCAGAATTCTAAAAATATCTTGGTCAAAACAGCGATTGAAATGTTGTTTGCATCCTAGCTCCAAAATTTGCCACTTTCCTGAGCTGCCGCCCCGCGCGCGACTTTGCGTTTTACACCCTGGCCTGGACCTTTTCCCAATAAATTTCAAGGAACCGACTGGGAAAAGTCTATCCATGACAAGATATTGCGCGCGCACGTAGCTCTTCTGCAATGCTCAACGTACGTCCTATATGTCAGTTGCGAGTTTTCGCTCACCAACATAAGGAACCTTCGCGGAATCAGAGCACTCAGCTGGTTTACGGCCGCGCACACAGACCGCTCTGGTTACAATAAGCGGTTTCGCTCTTCGGTGAATGCGGACGTATAATTACAGAGTAGCTGACGTCATCATCGCTTGGGAATATCCCTCTCCCTCAAACATGGCGAATTGACATCGAGTGCAAGATGCAGTTATGGCAGCCTATGCTTTCGACATTATAGATGATGTAATAATTGTATTTGAATGTTATAATGCTGTAAGTTTTTTTATTGGATGTGAAATAAACTGAACTTGAACTTGAACTAGTGTTGATATTGTAAAATAAATTTATTTAAACTGAAATTAATGGCTACAAAAACACATTTTCTTTTACCCCCCCCCCCCCCCAAAAAAAGGGACAAAAAAGAAAAACAGTACTGGATGATGAAAGAATGTGGTGTGTTGTGGAGTGTGTAACTGTATTTATGTACAGTTCTGTAAGTGTGTTTTTGCTATCCAGTTCCAGTATGGATATAATGTGCTGACCATTTGGATAGTTTTGTGTGAATGCTCCTGCACGTTTCGGTACTTGAATTTGAAAATTCATATTGTTTGCACATATCATTTGCAAATCCAAAGGGTTGAGCAGAGACTAGTTATCCCTGCTCACTCCCCCAACACATACACATAAGTATACACACACACTGTACCACATTACTCATACTCTTGAAATTATTGAGCATAAATGCCACGATCAAGGTACAAACGTGAACAATTTTGAAAGAAAATAAGCCCCCTTTGGTGGGATGACCCCACCCCCTCCTCGCCTTCAAAATTTTCCAGCTTCATTAGCTTGGACTGCTGGAACTAACATTGTATTTAGATAATTTCTTTATCTACAACCTGCATTCAAACTAGTTAAGATTTTTTGAAAACATAGAAACACCTGTGATAAGAAAAAATATTAAAATCAAGTACTTTTTAATTTTTATTTCTCAATAAAATTAACAAACACACATATATATATATATAAATATATTTAAGTATATATACATAATAAATAAAATACCACAACTACATAAAATGCCACTTTCTTTCCACTATTAGCCTAATCAAACCCTGCATTAAAAAGGTCACATTATAAAGGGTAAACAACAGTGAGTAGACCAGGGATTCAAAACACCTCCCTGAGTAGACGCAAAATACTAATTGTATTAATAGTATCTATTCTACAATCTATTCCACCCTGTATCACCTATTTCAATAGAACTTGTGTAAAAGATTTGTTTTCAAAATACGCACTATTAGCTGTATAAACCTGTGTTACTGTTGGTACTGAATACATCAATGAATAGAAGATATGAAGTAATACTAAAACTGCAGTACAGTGCAATCCATGATTCCACTCTAGCCTCTATCACCTATTTCATTTCAATGAAATTACCATAAAGTTAGATACATGAAATAAGCTAAAAACCTGAACTTTCAATCACTTATAAGTATCAACTTACATGTACCATAAACTTACTTACAATACACCAAATATCTATTGAAGAATTTGAAGTACCTGCGCAAAAAATATTATTTAGTATTGATCCTGAGATGATTTATGTAATAGCTGGTTTACTTGGATCTTAACTTGTATAATAAATATATATAATCCGCTAGCTCTCTAGTGATGCATAATTTCAAAAATGAGATTTTCTTCGCGTAGCTACTTAAACAAAACTATGTTAACAAGTTACTCTGAAGGCTAAACACGTAAACGTATCAAGTTCAACGACATACTTGCCTCAACACCTTCATAAAATTAACACAAGCTGGCATTGTGAAAACATAACATATGCACAACACAAGTAAACACGGTCAAAGTCACCTACTAAAGACCAAGGTGAAATATCTTGATTTCATATATTATGGTATCCAGATTTGCAGTTGAATGAAAGGAATATAACATTGGCAATGGTAATGGTACATAGAAAGAATGTGATAGCACCAACTACATACAAATGAAACTAAGGAGCAAAAAGGAAGTCACTCACATAAAAAAAAGGCAAGATGCTGTTGAATTGCATATATATACAAGTTAACACAATGTATCTTTGGCATATACATATCATAATGGCAGATGGGTAACTCTTAGGAAGACCATATAACTTAATACACACAGACTTAGCAAAACTGCCAAAGTCAATATTTTAACAAGAATGTTATTGTTAACAAGTCCTGCAGCCGTAAAAAAAGAACTATATATCTGAAAAGACAGATTTGTAATAAATTATGACAAAGTAAAATGTTCACTGTTGGTCAGTCAAACTCATTATTCCTAAGTTTCATTTAAGGTGTTCACACTTGTACAAGCATTGCTTTTTAGTGGACCCCTCTGTTTCCAACATGTATTTCTTAAATTTGTTTTAAATGCTTATAATTGATTTGTAATGTTTTGTTGGAAACTGAATAAATTTTAAATATCTTGAATAACATATTTCAGTTGAAATGAATGAGGAAAAAAGATATTGTTCTTTACTTCTTTTCTAAAGATTTAATGAGAGCTATCATCATTGATTGCATTTGTTGATTATGTTGCTGCCGTTGTTGTTGTTGCTGGAGGGCTTGTTGCTGTTGATGCAGCATCTGATGTTGCATAAGCTCAAAGCGACGCTCTCGGATTGCTTCTTCAGCTCCCCGTCTCTCTTCTTCCTCTCGTCTACTCTCCATCTCTTCAGCTCGCTGTCTCTCCTGTTCCTCTGGTGCCGCATTCGCCTTGGTGTCTAAAATGCTACATGTATATTAAAAATAGGAGAAAAGGGGAGTGTCAATTTTAAACTGTGTAAGATATTCAAGAGCCTGCATGATGTGGTGCGGGTACTGCATTCACCTTGGTATCTCACATGAAATATAAAACATAAAAGAAAAAGGAGTTTTTAAAGTCAATCTACATGTTGTACATGAAGAACACTAACTGAATGTTGGTTTACATAATACTAAAAATATATTAACCCATTGCTTACGGGAACCTGTGTGGGAATAAGATAATTCAGTAGTCAAAGGGTTAAAGGGATAGTTGAGTTTGGTATAGAGGGCGCTACACAAAATATTTTTTTTGTCAGATAATAAAAAACTGAGTGTCAAATTCGAAAGAGCATACAATTTTAATGACAATAAGCTTTATTGTGGGGCCCCACAATTAGTTAATAATTTTGAACCAGCCAGTTTCTAAATAGTTGTTGTAAATCTCTTTTTCTTATCACTATTTCTACAAAACATCACATCCACAATATATGCACAAGTGTTTAGAGAGTGCCCTCTTGATTTTTAACGGCTTTTTAAAAACGATAATGGAATTGTTACTTAGTCATTTGTAATTTTGTTTTCCTTTCGACCATGTTGAGTTATAACTGTTAGTTTGTAATGTAATGGTGTAGGTTTTATGTGTGTTGAGAGGGGAGCAGAGGGGGTGTTAGGGAGTACACGTAGAATATGTTAAATTTGAAAAATCTTCTGAAAAATACCTCTTCCTCGTTTCTCCTAATGTTTCGCAGGCCCTCTTTCTCAGCTCTTCACCTTCCGCCTTCTTCTTTTGCTCATCTCCTCTCTCCTTTGGTGCCAACTCAATGTCCTCCTCTTCCTGTAGCATCCGCTCTATCGCCTCTCTGATAGCTTTCTCCTCCTTGTCTCCTCTACTACGATGCCACTTGCAGCCTTCTCCAAATAGTTCTTTGCCTTCACTTAATCTTTAAGGATGTGGATTCGGTCTCTCACTGCTCCGGAGTCCACCTTCAACCCCTTCCTCTGCATGCCTTCCGCCACCTGTTGCCATGCTCTGGCTCAATCTCCAGTTCTGTATTTGTACTGGAAGGGGTTGGCCAGAACCACTTCCCCTATTAATATATTTATGCTGTTGTCGTCCCAGGACATTCTGCGGTACAAAAAATGAAAAATAAAACAATGATTTAGATAAAATGAAATTCTGAAATCATGTTAAATGGTACTATACATGTGTAGACCTATCTATATTGTAATAATGAAAAAACATCATAATCATATCATGAATGCATTATATTTTTGGCGTTATAATTTTATGACAAAAAAGGTGGAAAACGATTGTACAAAGGATTTTGAGTCGCAAACACATACCTATTCATGCATGTTTGTTTCTCTTTGTATAGACTAACCCCTTTTCCGCTTAAATGCTTATGTATCATGTGCTATGTAAGAACATTATCATTATCATTGAATTTCAAATTATATTTAATTCTAGTAGGCCTATGGATCTATAGCTATAATTTAACATGATGCACGTAATGGAAAACATACCGATTCACAGATTTCGAAGGCTTTGCTGCTTTCACAGGCAAGATAGGTACCACCTCGCCAACCTGCTGTAACAAAAAGATGAGAAAGTAATTTGTAACATTCTGACATTAAAATTTCCACAATTAGTTTAACGTCATAAGTTTGAATGCACTGGTGGGGCATAAGAAGATAATTTTGTGATGCTTCAGACAAAACTTTTGCCGAGTTGCAGACATAATTGTGTGTGTGTGTGTGTTTTTCTTACATTTTATTTAATTACAGTAGTCTAGACTAAGGAAATCAGTCTGGTACAGGAGCAGGGGTGAAGTTTGTGGTACCCCTGCTCTACTAATTAGTAGGCCTAGTTAGATTCCTTTCAAGAATGAGAGTGAGACTGAGTGAGAGAGAGAGAGAGAGAGAGAGAGTGAGCTGTCTGACTCTGACTCCGAGTTGAGTTATTGTGTTGTGAATGTGAGGGTAAAACCAAACAAACCCTAGACCTAGATCTAGGCTAGCCTGGAAAACACTTGCAAACAATACATTTTCAGGGATGTTTAATTCAGGACACAATTTCAAGGAGAGTAGGTCTAGACTCTAGAACTAGGCCCCTATAAACTAAAACTAAAGCACCATTTTGCACGATCAGAGGCTATAGCCTAGATCTATAGTCTATCTATAGATCTAGACTAGAGTCTACTACTAGTCTAGGCCTACTAGTATAGAGGTCTACTACTAGCCTAGATCTAGTAGGCTATTAGCCATCAAGTAGTACTGTACTACTAGTACATCTAGTCTATAGGCCTAGAAAATGAGTAGAACTAGAAGAAGTAGGTGAACACTCGATCACTCACACTGACCCTGTCAAATTCAAAATTTCCCTATCGTCCCCCCCCCCCCCCATCTACAAATTAAAACACCTTACCCGCACCTCCAGTTAAAACTCAGACGAGTATTTTGGAGGACCAACCAACCAAGAACCAAGAACTCAGACAGAGTCTGAGTCAGAGACGATAAACTGGCAATACACAACAACATTGCAATGCAATGCAATGCTGGCCCTGCGCATGCAATACAGTACAGTATACAAATAACGCACGTCCCAGAGTGCAATAGCGGTGAATGCAGTACGCGCGAGGTTTCTTTAGATTGGTGCCGCTCTGTGCAACGAGCCGCTTGCGGCGAGTTGACAGTGCGAACCATCTGAAGAAACCGAGCGAACACTGCATTTACGTTTCGCACAACAGGGTCAAGTGCGTTATTTGTTTTATAAAATAGCGACACAAACAGCAACAAACAAAAGTTTAGATCTTAAGTATACGAGAGTTCGATCTAACGTTAGATCTAGAGTTATGTTGGTTCTAGAAATAAAATGAGGGTCTAAGACCTTGCAGGCTTACCAAAAAGTCCACGGGATTCATTGTTTGATTAAAAATAAAATGCATAGGGTGTCTAGAGACGAGTCTACATCAGACAGCTGAAATTCCTGGCTTCATTATAAAATCCAAAAGTCAAAACGGGTCTAAATCCAAGGCAAAAGTAAAACAAAAATTTGCTTTCTAATAATACCCCGCTCTAGCTAGCTAAGCTACGCGTACGCGCGCTGCATGCGCTGGGGATCATGGTGGAGCGTACAATATTAGCTACGCGTAGCCTACAATAATTGCAATGCACTCGAGGGAGCGCGTACTACACGTACGCGCGCGCACTGGATCTCCATGGTCACGCGTACGCACCGTGCAATATAACTTTTTACTGCGCTTTTTCTGCACTCATTTCTGCAAAATCGTGCTTGCATCAAAAATTTGTCAATGCCATGTGACGCGTATTGACCAATCACGATGCTTAAAATACTAGAGCCATTTTATAAACGGGACTACCGCACGACTAGTGTACTATACTACTCAGTAGCACAACTTGTCTCGAACAAGCCACAAAACGGCTTTTATCATCTTTCAACAATTCATCGTCCAATTTTAAAACAATTCATGTTATATCCATAGTATAGTTAAGAAACAATAATCGATAAAAGAAACTCACCGAAGAGCCATTCGCGTTGAAATTCATTTTCTAGTCTCTGGTTTGATGTCGATCGCGTCTGCATCTATACACTTTTATCAGAAGAATAAAGTTCCCGGGCCAGCTATACGAGCTCTCTGATTGGCTGCTGAATCACTTGGGTTGTCAGAGAGAGAAAACAAAAACTAACTTGAAAGAAAGAGAGAAATTAGAGAAGGAATTAATCAAAGTAAGGAAAGAGAGAAACCAAATAATATTATGGTTTTTGTGGTTTAATTCCGCCTTCTTCAGGGTTTCAATTTTTGACGTGTAGCCTACTTTCAAACCATTTGCTGATTCGGACCCCCCCCCCCCCTCTAACACACGTGTACACATATCGACACATACACAGACTACACTCGACATAATATGTGTAATGGTAATGTAATACATAAACTGTGATTTAAATATTGCACTCGTACCATTTTCTATTATTGTGGGATCACGTCTTTCATTTTTTAAATTCATGTCATTTGTTTCTAAGACCTAATTTCTCTAATTCTCTTGACCCCTCTCCCTTCATATTTGTTTTCTAAGACCTCCCCCCCCCCCTCATCTCTCTTCATATTTGTTTTCTAAGACCCATTTCTCCCCCGCCCCCCCCCCCATCTCTATTCATATTTGTTTTCTAAGACCTCTCTCTCTCGACCCACTCTCTCTCTCGTATGTATTTCTCAGACCCCTCTTTCTTTCTCTCTCATTAACCCCCTCTTCATATTTGTTTCTAAGGCCTCTCTCTCTCTCTTCATATTTGTTTCTAAGACCCCCCCCCCCCCTCTCTTTCTCATTTCTTGATATTTGTTTCTAAGACCTCTCTCTCTCTAGCTCTCAATTCATGATATTTGTTTCTAAGACCCCCTCTCTTTCTCACTTCTTGAATTCATATTTGTTTCTAAGACCTCTGTCTCTCTCTCCCTTTCTCTCTTTCTCATTTTAAATTCATGATATTTGTTTATAAGACCTCTCTTTCTCTCTTTTTCCATTCATCACTTTGTCTAGTGTAACAGGAAATTATACACCAGTTTTACATGAATTCATTTGCACTTTATTTACTGCTTTACATTCATATACTTTTTTTTTTCGTGAAGGTAATCTAATCCTTCAATGTCAGAGAAGTAATACAAAAGATACAGGAGTATGTGTATGCATAAATAGTTATATAAAGAAGAAATATGTAGTAAAAGTGAAAGCAAACAATAGTAGAAATTTGAACAGATAATTTGACAGTGTGTTAAGATTTAGATGCAAGAAATGACTATAAGAATTTTTTATTTGAAAATACATGCACATGTAGATAAAAAGAGATCTGAACATAGGCGGATTCATGGGCGCAGAGGCGTGCACCGCACTTTACTTTGGAGATAACGAACTGAATACACATAATAATGGATGATACGTGAAAATATTTTTCTTCAGCGAGTAACAATATTTCACGTATTTCACGAAAATTGATCATCCAATATTATAATTATTATTTAGATACTCCACAGAGATAGTGATTTATTCACCATTTTTTATAATATACTAGTACATGTACTTGTAAACTGCATCTTGGCAATTGAAGCTTGAAACGAGTGCAAATATGAAATTTCCCAAGCATTTATGTGGTGCTGGTGAACAACTAACATGAAAAGTTAAAAAATTTTGAATTTCAAGAAAACAGTAGGCCTACCGTAACACTAATATAATCATTTACCTGTACAAAGTCGAACATCTAGAATTTACATATCCCAATCCAAGTTGTTACTTGAAGTTATTGTGATGACATCGATAGATCTTCTATTATCAATCATATACAATACGAAACTAAGATATGAATGAAATTTAGTCAGGACACCAAAGGAAGCAATTATAGAATGCTTGAAAAAGAGCTTCCAGGGGACTTAATCGTACATTGGTTAGGGTGCTGCAGCTGTAGGTAACCAAAGATATGAATATGAGTATAATTTCATAACACATATGAAAAAAAGCTGCAAAAAAAAGTGATGAAAAATGGGACATAGAAATAAGATCACCAAATTCTGTAACATCAGAATAAAATTACATTCAACCAAACTAATGCAAAACCATAGAAACAAATTTACCAACACAACATGTAATAGTATATATCAGAGGTTTCTTCAATTGGGGTAATTTGTTTTTTTATCAGAAACAGCATTAAAAAAATTGCCTGCAATATTGTTTTGAGTTTTTACGGCGCCGTCAATATAAAATATGAATATTTACGTCATTCATGTTGAAGCAAGACAAGTCTTTATTTGCCAATTGAAAATGGTGGAAATCACATTTGCAGTTGTAGATCTAGACCCTCCTCCCCCCTACCACTACCAGTATTTTTTTTTTTTACTTTTACATGAAAATGTCTTGTCATTGGACAGTTTTGATTTTGATATGCAACAGAAAGAGGATTGCTAAACCAATACCTTGAAGAGCACATATTTCTTCGCTGTCGGGCAGGTTCTCATTACCCTCCATGTGGTGCGAGAAGACTCTGCAAACTCGCTCATCCATTTTTTTGCATCATCTTCTGCTTTGACATTTATCACCATTGATGCTGTGAATCCAGATTCATCATGGCTCTCAAAGTTATTTACATGGTAATGGTATTCATGATCTTCATTATGGGTAGATCTAGGTAGAATTGCCTGCAAAACAAACAAACAAAACAAAAAACAATATTATTCCAAGATCTGTAGAGGGCAAGCTCTATACTATAACAGTTAGGCTAGGGCGTAGGGGGGCTAGATCAAGATCGCAATCTAACTGTTAGATACCGGTAGTAGGGGCCTTGCTTACTAGGTATAACACAGGCACAGCTAAAGTCGGGCAATTGCCACACACAGAACCATCTGTATGTCAGGCTGTGCTAGAGATGGCTGCATGCTGCCATCTTTTTTGCTGAAGAATAATCAACTGAATCGCGGGAAGAATAATCAACTGAATCAGGTACAGATCTAAACCTACCTCAAAATAAAATAGGTTATTTTGGGACCATGCTTCAATCCTTGGGTGTTAAGTCTTAACAGATTGAATGTATGCACCTTTGCATGCATGGGTTTAACTTAGATCTATCTTTAGTAGGAAATCCTCACTGTGCAGCAGGTCCCTGTAGGCTGTGCGACTACCCGTTCGAGGGGAGATGACAACAACAGACTCATCCCACTTCTATGCAGAACCCAATCGTACCAGCGCAGTTATCTACCCCAAACTATTACCAATTGGAACAATTTACCCATCGAAATAAAGAACCAAACATCTCATTCTGCCCTAAAGTTTCAAATAGCTCTTAGCAAAGAAGCATAGTCATGTCGCACAGCAGCAGCACCACTCTGGACGACGATGCTGAATAGCGATGTCCGGATATCATCCCGAGTAAATCCTGAGTAAACCTACGAGGTCAATTTTAATTGACCTTGCATAATTGCAGTTTGCACACACAATTCGCCCATGTGTATCGCAAACATCACTACTCAAACTAGATCTACAAGTGAATCCAGATCCAGCAGTTACCATGGTTACTGCAAACCTGAATAAACATGGAATGTTTTGCGAGCCTAATTCATTGCGTCACAGCCTTCAGGGAAACATCGACATGTGAGCTGATGAAGTAAAGTGACACCTACATTAACGCGAACTGAGTCCTAGCCTAGGCCCTAGGCTACGGAAAACATTGACAGTTAAAATTATTAACTGAAAAGTATTAACCATAGTCTAGATCTAGACCTAGTAGATCTAGATTCTATACGGTACGTAGATAGTAGAAGTAGTAAAGTTAGCTTTAGTAGACTTTATTGGAGAACTTGTTTAGCACAGGGCTAGATCTACTTCATATTCATAACTCCTAAGTTAACTCATGAACTGTATTAAGTTAGTAAGTTACACCTTAAGTTAGGCCCTCCTGCAGTCCTAGACTACATAACGTTAGATCTAACGTTATGTTTGTTTACATTGTTACTTATGCTTAGCTAGTCCAATTGACATTGCTGTTGTTAATGTTGACTGACAGACAGTACTGACAGTGACAGTGACAATGTGACACTGTGCAGCGACTCACTTAGTTGCAATGACGAACCTTCGTCATTGCCTTGTTTTCGTTCACATTCTGCCCCATTAATATACTTATCCTTATCCTTTTCCTTATCCTTATCCTTATCGTCCGGAAATCCCATTCGTTTTGCACGCAGTGCTTGTTATTCCTAGTTAGGTACTTTCCTCAAGTCCTTTTCCCTTCAAATTTCTCAGGCGTCATCTCTGATATCTCATCAAGGTCACCTACTTTTTCGATTTTCGAAATCACTCATGCATAACCATCCTGGCGCCATTTTGTCCGTTTCTGGTCCATTTTAAGGCCTTTCTTCATTCCTTCCTATCTCCACTATCCTAGATCCTACAAACTTCTAACAAATTCCTTTAGATAGTCTAAGAAATGTTCTCTCCTCTGCGATGAATAACTTGACCTTCAAAATGCCATCTTCATAGTCAAAATTCAAATCTGAAACCGACTCCGTCAAAAATCTCTCAAATTCTTGAGAAATTGACCCCTAAATAATCTAAAACTGCCATAACTTTCTCATATAAATTCCGTTTTGTATTTAAATCTCACAGTATCTTAATCTTATAAATGCACATAGCCCTGCCAAATTTCACGCTCCAATGGTTTTGCAAAACATAAATAGCGCCCTCTAAAGTTCTGGAAATTGGCTTTCTCTCTGTGGCCGTATCTCCATTGTGGCTTGGCAGACCCGTACCTTTTTTTGGATTTAGATACTTGAGGATATGCCCTTTCCAGCCATATACAAAATTATATACCCTATCACTGACCAAATTTGCGAAAATTGCCCTCCAAATTCGCCATTTTCAAGAAAATTCCGAAATAACTTCAACTTGCTCTAAAATGGCGATCTTTATACCTACGTCGTTGAAACTTGGCAGACACATGTATCCATATACGTGACAACTGTCTGCTAAATTTGGACGTCAGCGCAAAGTTATCGCTAAAAATGATGAATTTGCTATGCATTACGTAATAGCGCCTTTAATGCGTGCAGTACATCGTGTGCAGATGACAATGGTGTCAAACTGACCGCAATGAAGTGCCCTTTCGAATGATACCAAGTATGGTATATGTTTACACAGAAAATTGTGAGTAAATCGCATTTGAACAAGGGTCACTATACGAATTCCGCCCGATTATAACACTTATCGGCCATGACGTCATTTTTTTCAGACTACTTTTCGCCCCCTAAACATCCTTTTTTTTTTCTTGAAAATTTGCAATGACGTTCCGAGATGCAATACGCAGGGCACCTCGTGGCCGGATTTTTGAAATTGGTCAAGGGGGCCATTTAAGACGCCATTTTGTCCTTTAAATCTATTTTACATCCCATCTTTCGATAGGATTATCATAGAAAAAAAAAGAGTAGTTTACAATAACGACCATGAAAATATCTTTCCAATGATAACATATACGGCCCATGAAGAGACATAAAGAGAGAGAGAAAAAAACAATTTAACTCCGGTCATAATACAGATCCTCTACGTTTTCCGCCCATGCATTACACGCATTGTCTATGGGGCAAATCGGGTTCACGCTTTTGACCCCTAGAACGATCTTGATTGCAATGACGAACATGCAACTAATCCCATTTGTTTTTGCACGCAGTGCTTGCGAGCCCTTTCTAGGTTGTTTCCCCTATCCCAATTTCTTTCAAACATCGTAGGCATAGTCACTACCAGGGGCGGATCTAGCTTTTTGCTAAGGGGGGGGTTTGACCAAAATAATGACGATGCGGAGCATCGTCCACGAGCCGCGAAGCGGCGAGCCGATTTTTTTTTGGGTGTTTATTTGAACCCCGTAAGTGATGTTTTCCTGGCATCTATTAACACAATGGAGACCATAAAAAGCAGTGCATGATAACGTCTTTTTAAATCAAGTAACAGTTTAATACACAGTTATATCCAGAGTTATCATGTGTTTGGTTTTAAAAGTTACCAGATGAGTCGAATATCTTCTCACAATATTTGCACTTGAAAGAGTTTCTCTCCAGCGTGCGTTCTTTTTTCTTTCTTTTTTTCTTTTTTTTTCTTCTTTTTTCTTCCTTTTTTTTTTTTCTTTTTTTTCCGGCCGCCCAAGGGGGGGGGGGTTTAAACCCCCTAAACCCCCCCCCCCGTAGATCCGCGCCTGACTACCATCCCATCAAGGTCATATTGAGGCCTTTCTTTCGCCCTACCTGTCTCCAATATCACAGAAGCTAAAGACTTCGTGCAAATTGCTCTGGATAGTCCGAGAGAAGCTCTTTCGTTCGACACGTAGAAACACGGCGTCATTGCACGCACATCGTTGTGACACGATTGCATTTCTAGTCTTACTCTTAGTTTTGCTAACTATGGATGCCTAACAGTTACAGTTAATCGTACTCATATAACTACAATTCAAAACTGGATTTACAGTATTCATACCCGCAAAGGCGTCTGCATTGCCACTCCGTCATCATCCTCGATGAATTCCATCGTGCAGCAAGCTTCTTAACTTGTTGTTCTGAACTTGAAATCCTATATCTTCTCCCTTAATCTTCAGTATTGCAGCTGCGTACGGTGTGTATAAATGCTGCATCGACGTACGTCTGTACTGTGCATGTACAATTCGATTTGGAACTGGCGCGCCCGATCGAGAAGCGTAGACTAGACTCATTCAAGCAGTTTCATTGCTATTTACCGGGAAAATGTCCAGGCCAGGGTGTAAAACGCGGCTTAGCAGGGCTAGCTAGACGTAAGGATAATATCCAGATGCTTTTTTTTTCGCTAGCCCCAAGGGATCATTTGTTATAACAGTTTGAAAATACCCTTCCCACATTTTTGGAATCAGCTAATTAGGGAGGCGTGAGCTCCGCTCAGTCCAAACCATGGTTACATCGTAACATGTGCGCTTATAGTGAATGAAAGTATGGGTGGCCGTTCCCGCCATAAAACCCGGAAGTGAATACTCAGTGGCCCGAATTCACAAAGGAGGTTTGTCGACAAACCTTGGTTTTCGTACGTCATATGACGCGTTTTTCGCGTTTTTTACAAACCTGGTTTGTAAAGAACAAAAGGAGGTTTGGCGAAACAAAAGGAGGTTTGAGCTCAAACCTTGCTTTGTGAATTCGGGCCATACTCTCTCCTAGGGACAATTGTTTACAACATCGGTAGTCCTTTCCTTGCTCCGGTGATCTCGAGGCAGCTCCTTTCAAAGAGCACATAAGCCCTCCGACTTAGCATTCCATCTCAGCGATCAATAGCGAGTTTTCGCTCAGCAACTTACAGACCTTCGCGGTAACAGAGCACTCAGGTTTACGGCCGTCGCAAACAGACCGTCCTCGATACAATACGTGGTTTCGCTTTTCGGTGAATGCGTACGTATCTCTACGGAGGTATTGCATTGGCAATGCCATTAGGCAATTTTCGTAATGTAACCAAATTTAATGCATACGTCTTTGTGAAGTGCCTCGATACAAAATATTTCATTCACCTGATAAGGATAATAGTATTTCAATAGACAGAATCCAAACTGCATACATTAGTTGTTGCCAGTTCGACAAACATTAGGAGTATTTCGCAAGCTCATTGCGGAAAGAGAATCTGCGGTTCGTGTGCAAAATCGAGAAGCTGCTATAGTAACAGCAGGGTGATCGCTGAGGTACTGAAATCCAGAACGGGTTTTAACCAAATTTACGGGCGTTCTCAATGACGCCCCAAGTGAATAAACAGCCAATCAGCGAGCTTGTACCAAAGATGGTGATGAGAATTTCGTCGTCTAATAACAAGGATGACGAATTTTAATGGGCGGATCTAGCTTTTCTCTATGGCATGGGCGGGGGGGGGGGGGGGTTGAAATTTAAAAAAATCGCGCCGACCAATATTTCGCTTATAGTGGGGGGTATAGGGAGCACTAAAATTTGTTTTCAATTTCTAAAAAGTGCCAACCAATTTCGGGGGGGGGGGTAGAAAGCACCTTGGCCAGCCCAAGTGGGGATTTAAACCTCCTAACCCCCTAGATCCGCCCCTGACACGAATGATTCTTCGGTGAGTTTTGTTTCTTCCGATGTATTGTATAGTGTATGTATATAGTGCTGTATTGCGTGGAAGGGAACAGGCCATTCTCGTAATGTAATCAAATTCAATGCATACGTCTTTGTGAAGTTCCTCAAAACAAATTATTTCATTCACCTGTCTAGGATTCGCAATAGTCAGAATGCCAAACTGCATGTCATTAAGTTGT
>JAVYIG010017682.1:0-24888 GCA_035222895.1 Strongylocentrotus droebachiensis | reverse complement strand
CACTAAGAATCTTGCTCAACGATTGGTCAAAAGTAAATCACGTGATGACAGATAGTTCGCCCATCATTGATTGGAGAAGAAAAGTTCGTTACACTGTGTAGAGTGTTACACGAACTTTGGTCACACGCGAACTATGGTGAACTATAGTGAGCTATGGCGAACTATTTGATGATGATATTGTAGAAGTTGTTGATGAATACGTCTATCTTGGAACTACTTTTAACTACAACAACAAGTTCTTTTCTCAGCTTCCCTTCGGAAAGATAGCTGCATCAAGATCGCCTCGGAAGTGATTGTTTGTCCCATCACCTTCACCAACGTTAATTATTTGCTTACTATAAAGGGTTGACTTACGACAATACTTCATGTGCGTCAGATTAGCATTTAATGAACATCGTATTTCATACATTTTACCTTTACCAATAGTGATGCATTTAGTATACAAAATACACTGTCTTGAGAGGTTTTGGTTAAAACTATGCGCAATAGTACTTTTTCAGAGCAACCTTAAAATAGTTGAAATATTTCTGGTCACGTGACGAGCTCTCATCCAATAAAAAAACAATAAATTGTTGATGCATAATATAATATTAAATATTTGTTCTTTAGATTCATCAATGTCCATCATGGGGTTCACAGGGACGGAACCGGGCTATTGGTTGCTTACTGGAGTACTTGGTCTTCTCGCCGCTTGGTTGGTCAAACATCTGCTATCCAGGCCCAAGAACCTACCACCAGGCCCCACTGGACTACCTTTCCTGGGTGTAGCGTGGCAATTCGTCAAGTACGTGTTTCTCATCACATTATTTTACAAGCTATAAACCTCCTTGTGTACCTAAAACTCTATCATTTATCTACCCCCCCCCCCCCCTCGCCCCCCTCTCTCTGTCTCTCTCTGTATCCCTCCCTGTCTCTCTCTCTCTCCCTCTCTCTCTCTCGATCTCCCTCTCTCTTTTTCTCAAGTCCATTTTCATTCAATCCAACTCCTTCAGCTACAACCTTTCCCATCTCCCATCTCTCCCTCTCTCTCTCTCTCCCTCTTTTCTCTCTCTCTCACACACACACACACACACACACCACTGTCTCTCTCTCTCTCTCTAGCTATCTATCTATTTAAATATCTTTCCCACTCTCACCATCTCTCTCTCTCTCTCTCTCTCTCTCACACACACACACTCTCTTCTATCTCTTCTCCGGCTCCCGTCTCTCTCTCTCTCTCTCCCTCAACCTCTCTCTCTCTCTCTCTCTCTCACTGCCTCTTCTATTTCTCATATCTATACCGTATCTTTCTACCATATTCTTCAAATTTTGACTCCGTTGCCGAAATATATTGTGCAATATCTTCAGGGCTGCCAACTCTCACGCAATCTGCGTGAGTCTCACGCAATTCACCCCATTCTCAAGCTCTCACGCTGATCATAGGAACTCTCACGCTGAACCCCGAAAATAGAAACTAAAACAAAAACATATCTATTATATCGGATATTCAATATCCCTGCCGAAAGTTTCAACATTTTTTCAACCACACATGCGCAAAGCTAAACCATCAATGCAAATTGGTTTCGGTTTGCCGCGCAAAGACAAGATAGTGAATTGCGATTGGCTTATCCTGCGTGTGCGAGTGACGTCGTCACTTTACTATGAAGCGGGGTTTTTGTGCGAGACACGACAAGCGAGTGTCGATGCCATGGCCTGTCATCGCTGTACATCGCACCCGGCCCCCAGCCCGACCCGGCCCGGGTGGCTCAGTGTTTGCGATCGGATAATGGGCCTGGGCCGTCCTCTTTAGCCCTCTACGACCAGATCGGCCATATGGTACAGTAGGTACTTCAGGCTTCAGCCGGTACAGGTGAGTTTAAACTCTTGTCTTGAAATATTGAAATTCATGGTTTCGATCGTTTATACGAGAGTAAGAATGATTTTGGAAGGGTGCTTGTATATAATTGATATGGCAGTTATATTAACTATGTTCTGTGTATTCTATTGAGAACGAATTTTGATTAAATTTTTTTTCTCCAAAAAGAGTGTGTTGAGAGTGGTACTTTAGTGACAATTTACAAGAATTGTAAATACAGGGGCGCCCCAGGGCTGTGTCATCTCCCCCGCGCTCTTCTCCCTCTACACAAGTGACTGTCTATGTAATGTAGGAGAGTGCAGCATCATCAAATATGCGGATGATACTGTTATCGCAGGTTATCTTTCTGAAGATGTAGACCCATACGTTAAGGTTATAGAATGATGAGTTTGTTAAATGGTGCAATGACCACTTCCTAATACTAAACGTAACTAAAACAAAAGAGATCATAATTGATTTTTCGCCGAAATCCCTTTGATCATACCCCGATTTTGATAAATGATACTCCTGTAGAACAAGTTACAGAGTACAGGTATTTAGGTACTACTATCTCAAAGTCACTTGATTGGACTAAGAACATTGTAGACATCCAAAAGAAAGCCAACAAGAGACTATACTTTATTAGGGTAATGAAAAACTTAAGAGTAGATAGTAAGTTGATAGAACTGTTCTTGAAGTCCCTCATTCAGAGTGTCCTAACCTTCAACCTAATTTGCTATTATGCAAGTGCTAAAATTGCTGCCAAGAAACTACTCGAACGTCCCAGAAAGGCAGCAAAACGTATCACAGGAGCCGATCTAACATCCATAGAAGATCTGTATCAGAAAAATGCCCTTTCTAAAGTAAAACAAATCATGCATGACCCCTCGCACCCACTGAATGAGCACTTCAATTATAACAGATCTGGAATACGCCTGTGCACACCACGAACCCAACGTGCACGTTTCCGAAGATCCTTTATCCCCGACTCCATCCATCTTTTCAATTCCAAAGCAAAACGTGTTTGATTACTATGAACCTACCATGTAATGTATCAATATAAATGTAATATAATATAAATTTCAAACATATGCCATGAATACTGCATCCAACTATCTACTAACGATTGAGCCAGTAAGTACAATTTATGTGTCATCAATAAACTTAACAATAATAACGATGCCGGTATTAATTATACCACTGAAAAAGGTAATCGATAATAATAACAATAATAATAATAATAATAATTTATGTATTTATTATAATTTTAAGATTTACTATGGGATAATCAATGAATATTAAATAATTTAGCTTCATATTTTGTAAAATGGAATCTGATATTACCTCTATAACCACCATATATACCGTGGCTTACTCACATAATATCTCATTCAATATGTATGTTTATCATAATGTGTATGTTTATCACTGTTCTGTAATATTTCATTTATATATTTGTATTGTAATACTCTGTAACCAGTGGAAACCAAATTTCCTGTAAAGGACAATAAATTATTATACTTATACTCATATACTTATTTGAATCCTGCCTTATGTACTTGTGGAATCAGGGTTAAAGTATGCACCAGATTGCACCATTTCAATTGCAAAATTGTAAAAGCTCCCTACCGTGCAAGGGGGGACACCCCCCTTCCACACCACCCCCCCCCCCTCGGGCGCTTCGCGCCCTCGGGCTTGGTCGCTTCGCTCCCCTCGCAATGTCTCACTCCAAACTCTTTCCAAAGGTTGGCAGCTCTGTATCTTCCTGTTAATCGCAGGGGTGGGTCGAATCCTCTTGCTCTCTTCGCTGCATGGTCCAAGAAGTACGGTGATATCGTTTCCTTCTACGTTGGTCCGAAGCCGATCGTCATCCTCAACTCTTACCCTGTCATCTTCGAAGCCTTCCGTCATCCTGATCTCCAAGATCGACTAAGCAGCCGAATACTTCAAGAAGTAGTTGGATTAAAGAACAGCGGTAAGGATTGCATACAATAATTGGCAAGTTATTTCTAGAAATATTACAATTCCAGTGGGATGGATCGAGGATAGCCCTTCGTATAATAATTTTGAGTATCAAAGGAACTCCCATACCTCGAATGGAAATTACGAGATCCATCCGGCGAGTATTCACCACAATTATCTTAGCTTCTTTCAGTATTAAAGAACCGCGGTAAGGATTGCATACAATTGGCAAGTTATTTCCAGAAATATTACAATTCCAGTGCAATAGAGGATAGCTCTTCGTATAATAAGATCCATCCGAGTAATCACCATAATTATCTTAACTTCTTTCAGTAAATATCGAAACGAAAACGTCTCCTCGATGAAAGGAAAATTAAAAAATAAGTGAAGCTAATCTCCCTTTTGCAGCCAACCTCAAATTCTGTAGAACTTCTTGTAATGGCCAAAATCTTCGCCTAGCATAAAACGTACGACCATTCGGTACAATGGTCTGAAAATCAGACTATTACTTGCTGACTCTATAGATCTTAAAGAGAAGATTGAGTTCTGGGAAGAGGTGAAAAATAATTTGTGAGCGTTATCATTCTTATTATGCAAGTGTGGAAGAACATCAGATAAGACATGTTCCCTGAAAAGCATGGCTCTTCAAATGCCTTTATATTCTAAATATGTCATGTAACTCGTAAAACTCGGGGGATATGTTTTTTACGCCACGTGTTCGTGTAGTCCCATATACATCTTTCCGTGTACAGTGTTTTTAACTTTACCAAGACTTGGCCAAATTTCTTATCATTTTGATGATTCCAGAACCTTGCAATACACACAAATTCTTATATGCTAGATGATCAACCTTTTCTGGTCGATTTCACACCGTTTCTTTCACAATGCAATCGCATGACCAGAAATCAACTTCATCTTTAAGTCGATTCGACAACTAATAATCGTTATTTTTCCCACTTCAAGACATTTTGAAGACCCCCCCCCCCTTTTTTTTTTTTTACCTTTACCTTTAAAGCCCCGTCACTAATCTACTACTCATCTTTTGTAGTTTTTTTGTTGTCAGATTGAATTCTAATAGATATAATTATAACCATGACAATCCCACCATCATGATAAACTCCATGTTTGGTATCTTCCAAAGGTATTTTACTTTCTATCGGAGAAGTCTGGAAGGAGCAGCGTAAGTTCACCCACTCTGTATTCCGGAGTCTCGGCGTTGGTAAGAAGAGCTATGAGGATACCGTAGCAGCCGAGATGACCCAGCTTTGCTCAGTCATCAAAGAAAAGAAAGGTTCTCCTTTTGACCCCAGCACTCACTTTATGCAAGCCATTTCCAACATCATTTGCTCTATTGTCTTCGGAACTCAGTACACATACGACGACGCCGCATTCAACAAAGTAAGTAGTCTAGTTCTGGACCCTATTGATTTTTGTTATTCGCCGACTATACGCGTCAAGCCGAGTGATGGCGGGATCCTCTAAGTGACGGCGCGATCCCCGAGAACCAGTCGGTAATAGGTTCTCGGGGATCGCGCCGTCACTAAGGATCGCGCCATCACTCGCGACTTAACGTTTATTGTCGGCGAATAACAAAAATCAATAGGGTCCAGTACTAGACTATAAAGTAAGCTGAATGTGTATCATCCTGACTTTCACTGACAATTCCTGTGGATTGTCACATCAGTACTTGAATGACAGTTTGGGAATTCATATTAAATGGAGTGTATCATGACGAGACTAATCGTTATGTGTCTTTCCCGTGGCCCTACTCGGGGCCAATCGGGTATAATACGACTACGGACGACGCGACCGCAGTAATCACGTGCGTGCAACATACGTGAAACCGAAGCGTGAGGAGAACTTCGGTCTGTTTCGCGAACGCTAGCGCGCGCTGACCCAGTTAATCAAGTCCATTCGTTTACGTGAAGTTATCCAAAAGAAAACGTAGATGGCGTTAACCACTATTTCCCATGATACACTCCCTTAATAAAGATAATCAATTTTAGTCAAACTGATTTAAAGGCGGTCTCTATGTCACCCATATTCTCTCTCTTCCTCTCTCTCTCTATCTCTCTCTCTTTCCCTCCCTTTCTTCATTTGCTCCTTCCCTCTGTTCCCCTCACTCCCTAACGCAATAACCGATTTAGACTTGGGCATATTTTTGCTTCCGGGCGTTATTTCAGGTTCCTCCAACTTTTTATATAAGACAGTAAGAGCTTTGTTCTCCTCATTGTCACAGACACCATTCTAAGCCTAAGACATTATTCTTATTTCCTCTAATATAGATTTTGGACCTGGTGAACATGAATATACAATTGGCAGGAGGGGGCGGAACGCTTTTGTTTCTGCCAATTCCTGGTATTTCCAAGATTCCGTTTGGTAAAATGAAGCTCTTCACAGACAACATTCGGACCTTCAACGCCTTCATCCAGTCTCAGATTGAGTCTCATGAAAAGAATCGGGATCCAGACAGCCAGAGGGATTTCATCGACCAGTACCTCAATAAGTTGGATGAAACCAAGGTGAGTAAAAGCAACGTTTATGCTCAATTTTGAAGGCAGAATGAGCGATTTGAAACGCTCATCGTAAACGCTCATCGTAATCGCAGTTCCACTGTGTACTGTTTATGCTCACTTATCTGGCTCCCCCAGGCATGATCCTGGCTCTGCAGCTGGATTCGCAAACCTGCACTGCGCATGCTACGTTGACCCCATTTAAACGCGTTTACAAATGAATTTGCAGAATCGCCGATCCTTTTTGTACGTTTACGATCGCCGTTTTTCGGTGATTCTACAAAAATGAGAAAAGATGCAACCGTGTTTTGAACTAAACGCGTAACAAAATTCTGGCCAGAAAAAGTTGAGCATAAACGTACCAACAACTTAGGTAGATGCGTTTACATTCTACAATTCTTTGTTCCAATGGTCATACGATTTATGGTTCCTATACGTTCAATTTGTTCTGCTTTTCGTTGGTCCAATCCTAATACTAAACCTAACCGTATAATTCACCTTTTCCCTAAAACTTACTCCCGCCCTCAACTTCCTAATGGGACGTAGGACCAACATGTTTTAACTCATAGCCTGCCATAAGTCTGCATGCACGCTATCGTTATAGTGTTTTGTAAATGCGAGAAAACCATTGCTATGCTGCCATGTGCGTGCGTGCACACATTCGTAGTAGCAGTTATTGTTCATGCTAGTTGTAGTGTGATGTGTGTTTTACACGCGCTATCCATAGTAGAACCATCGCGTTAATCGGATTATCTCAATATAAACTTGGCACTGGGTGATTTGGGGCTTGGCACAATGGGGATTAGCCATGTGGCATGATAAGAGTTAAAGAAGGATGTATAATTCACGGGACAACCAAAGTTTGTCCACGAAAGCCGTATTATTAAAGTATTTCTGCATCCAACATGTAATATGTATTTAATTATTCGCTGTGGATACTTGCACACAATCAGAAGAAATAAATTCAAAGTATGAAAAATGTCAACCACAATGGGTACCACAGTGTTTTCATAGCGGCAACGCTCTGAGGTGCTACACAAATCACCAGAAAATTGTATGTTCTCTTCAGGCGGTATTATTTTACCCAATCGTTATCAAAGGCGATACACCAGTTTACGGTTACAACAGTGCGCATGCGCAGACATGGGCGCCATTTTAATTTACGAGTAAACAAACCAAATGACCTCTAGAGGTCAGTGGTTTATGCGTAAATTAGGATTGTGCCCATGCATGCAAATGATGATGTGCACGCACAACGCATCATAATTTGCATGGGCGCAATCTTAATTTACGCATAAACCACTGACCTCTAGAGGTCATTTGGTTTATTTACTTGTAAATTAAAATGGCGCCCATATAACCGTAAACTGGTGTATTCTTTCTATCGACTGCTTTCAGGACACAGTTTCTTCATTCACCAAACTCAATTTAACCGGTTGTATCGCCGACCTCTTCTCCGCTGGGTCTGACACGACGACGACTACCCTCAAGTGGTGCATCCTCTTCATGATGGCCTACCCACGTGTTCAGTCACGTGTTCAAGATGAACTTGATCACGTGGTTGGCAGAGAACGAATCCCAAGGCTGGATGATATCAAAGATCTTCCTTACACCAACGCCGTTATCTTAGAGGTAGATCTTTTTAAGTTATTTTGTTTCAAATTAGAGGGATAAAAGGAAGGGTGGGGATCCCCGCCCACTTGACAAAACCGGATCCCCCTCTTCCTTGAAGAATGCGGCTGCCATTAAAACTATTCTTTTAAAAGTATTACAACAACAACCAAAAAAAAACACACAACAACAACAACAACAACAAAATGTTATCAACTTGAAGGGAACGGGATATCTAAGATGCTCATATGATGTTTTCTCCCATCTCTGTATCCCCAAGGAATACGGGTTCGGCTACGGGAGACATGCCTTAAGTCCTCGGGTGAACATAGGGAGGAGGGACACGGGAGGTGTGTGTGTGTGGGGGGGAGGGGGTGGACATAGGAACAGGTAATTCCACCGCGGTGGATTTAATATGTCTACGAGACAGAACTGGCACATGACCCCCTCCATTAATTCTATCTTTAATTCCTTAAGTAAACATAAATCAATTTATTGTTTTGTTTATCAGAGTTATTTTTGTTGTAATCCGGAATTTTATTTTCCAAGGTCCAACGGAAGGGCGCGATAGCCCCATTGGGTGTGCCCCACGTAGCTGCTGCGGATACCACCATACGAGGCTACACCATACCAAAGGGCGCCATCATTGTGTCCAACATTTTCGAGGTGCTGAACAGCGAGGATCTCTGGAAAGACTCTGGGGCCTTCAACCCTGAGAGGTTTCTGACCGCAGATGGAGAGCTTATCAAGAGAGATGAACTCATCTTCTTCAGCACTGGTAAGACAAGTTTATTGGCAGTTATTCGTCACGTGATAAATATTAAAGGCAGTGTGTCATGAGGAGACTATGTGTCTTTCCCATGGCCCTACCCGGGGCCAATCGGGTATAATACGACTACGGACGACACGACCGCAGCATTCACTTTCGTGCAAAATACGCGAAACCGAAGCGTGAGGAGCACTTCGGTCTGTTTCGCGAACGCTAGCGCGCTGACCCAGTTAATCAAGCCCATTCGTTTATGTGCAGTTGTCCAAAAGAAGACGTAGATGGCGTTAACCAGTATTTCCCACGATACACTCCCTTTAAGAAACACATAATATATCCTCTCGGACAAAAGACCAATATAACCTGCTTTATCAAACTTTTGATAATGTAAAATAAAGCCCAGTGACCAACTGGCATGTTTCATTTTGATATAAAAACAAGAAAATTACCAACATAATGGCTAAGACTTTTTAGGGCAAGAAATGAAGACAGATTATTAAAGGGAGTGTGTCATGACTAGACTATGTGTCTTTCCCGTGGCCCTACCCGGGGCCAATCGGGTAATACGACTACGGACGACGCGACCGCAGCATTCGCGTGCGTGCAACATAATGCGAAACCGAAGCGTGAGGAGTCGTCTGTTTCGCCAACGCTAGCGCGCACTGACCCAGTTTAGCGCGCGCTGCATGACCCAGTTAATCAAGTCCATTCGTTTACGTGCAGTTGTCCAAAAGAAGACGTAGACGGCGTTAACCAGTATTTGCCTGACACACTCCCTTTAATTGAGTAGTGGAGGAGCTAGAAGGGATGTATATAGGAGATGTTGAGAGGGTCGATGGGTTTTAATTTTATTTTGGGGATACAATCTACAGTGGTGGTGGATGTGAGATTGCGGTGGCAAGAAGATGCAGATTAGGGTGGATGAAGTTAAATGAGCTGGCCTCGATTCTAGCTGGTAGAAAGTTTACGATGAGAATAAAAGAAAGGCAAGATCAGTAAGTCTTGTGTTAGAACAGCGATTGTAAATATGGTTCAGAAACCTGGAATGTGAAAGCAGTAGAATAGAGTATATCGAGGAGAAGGGAGTTAAATGAGCTGACCTCGATCCGAGCTGGTAGAAGGTTTATAAAAGGCAAGATCTGTAAGGCTTGTGTTAGAACAGCGATCGTATATATGGTTCAGAATCCTGGGGGCGTTTCACAAAGCATTTTTTCAATGACAAATGACAATATTCAATAACAACTCTGCTGATAACCAATCAGAAGCGAGGATTTCAGTATCTTATAACAAAAAGTGTCATTTGTCACTGATGACAAGTTTTGTGAAACACCCCCAGGAATGTGAAGGCAGTAGAAGAGAGTCTACTGAGGAGAAGAGAAAGAAGCATACTTCGAAAGATGTGCGATGTGAAGCTGTTCGATCGAAAGAATACAAGGGAGTTCATGGAATTGTGGGGTCTGGGAGAAACTGTGGTGGAAGTGGTAAAGAGAAGTCTATTGGGATGGATGGGTCATTGTGTTGAGAAAAGGAGAGGATAAATCTGTGAGAAGAGCATGTGAACTGGAAGTTGATGACATAAGAGAGGGAGATCGAAGATTTCATGGAAAGATATGGTGTAAGGTTGGTCTATTGAAGAGGATGCTCGAGACAAGAAGACGTGGAGGATGGGAGTGTCATCGCTGCTGACTTTAACAAATGAAGACGATGATGATTCAACATTCAATTTGTGCAATTATTGATTAATAAATCCAATTTATTTCTCCTTGTCCGTCACCCCCTCCCCTCCCCCCTCCCTCTCTCTCCCTCTCTCTCCATCCCTACCACTCTTCCTCTCCCTCCCTCCCCTCTTTCTCGCTCTCGCTCTCTCTCTCCCTATCCCCCTCTTTCTCTCTCTATCTACCTCTACCCTGCTCTCTGTCTCTGTCTCTCTCGTTCTGTCTGTCTGTCGCTCTCTCTCTCTCTCCCTTCCCTTCTCTCTCCCTCCTCTTTCCTGCTCTCTCCCTCCTCTGCCCTGCCCTCTCTCTCTCTCTCTTTCCTGCCCCCCCCCTCTCCCTCTCTTTTCCCCTCTCTCTCTCTTTCACTCCCCCTCTCTCTCTCCCTCTCTCTCTCTCCCATTATCATCGTTCATTCATACAATCCCCAGGTCGCCGTGTCTGTATTGGAGAGCAGCTAGCCCGGATGGAGACATTCTTGGGTTTTACAAGCCTCCTTCACCATTTCACCTTCAAGAAACCTGACAACTCACCGACTCTTTCTTTCGAAGGAGTATTGGGTATATCAAGGAACCCTGTTCCGTACATGACATCTGCTGTAGTAAGAGAATGAAAATGAAAGAAAAACTAATTCAAGATAGACCTACAGTCTTGAGGTACGGTAATAAGGTAAAATGGATTCTCAGATAATCCAAAGGAACCTACACTCAATATCTATGGTGATAAATGATATCTGCCAAATGTTTTGGTATACAATTTATAAATGCTGAATGAAACAAAAACTAAAACAAACGATGAAATAGAGCTAGTCATTCCTACCCACGTGCAAAAGACTTGGTCATAGTTGTCTAAAATATTATTTGAAGTTTTTAGTTCATGTGAATCCGGGCAGTCACTGTTACTTTTATATGGTAAATTGTAATTGGTAAATTACTATGATCAAAAATTGATATTGTAATGTAAATTAATATGACGTATTTCTTTTGGACCCCATGGAAGAACAGGACCATTTTGAAAATGGTCCTGAAATGGGCTATCCAACCGTTTGTCTATACGTAACACATTTACTTCTTTCTTATCATTTGATATGTGTTTAAAATGTATGTTTTTAAAACTTGTGTGTATATTTGGATTTCGGAAATAAAACAAACAAACAAACTTGGCATTTTTAGGTCCAAATATACAGCATACTGCATTTTGAGCCATTTCTCCATGAAATATAAATCAATCACCACATCTCAAGCTAAGGTGTACCCCTTTAATATAGAAAAGGGGATAATGTTTCAAGTTTGAAAACTTTTTTCTTACCTATTTTCATGAATGGATTGTGAGAATATGAAATATTCTTGCTAGATAACGTTTATGTCTTCTCGTAACGTTATTGATCAATCTATGTGACTCATTAGATTGATTAGTAAAGTTCTGAAAATATATTAACTTTTATCTATTGTCAATGAATATATCTCAAAGAGTAGTCGCGATGCTTTTAATACTGATTCTATCCATACTACGAAGATCTTCCAAATGTTGTTGTTACATTGTTCACAATCATAATGCTGTGTTTTTATTACAGGGAGAAAGGGATAACAGAGGGCGCTTAAAATCAGGCATGCAAGATGATCGTAATCTGTTATGATGCTCTCGATAGATACCGCATTGTAATGCTTTTAAATCGAGCAACAACTTAAATGGACAGAGCTGACGTCTTATACATGCTTTATTTGGAAGTCAGTTCTGTCCGAAATTTCATTAATTGATTTTATAACATGATGACGTGGATCCTAATCAAATGATTGGTTGAAAGCGTCCACGTGACCAGGCATTTATTTTGACTAACGCGTAATTTAGATAATGACCAGTCATTATCCAATGGTAATGATCGGTCATTATCAAAATCATATTATACAACAAATAAAACATAATCTTATGAAACAAATAAAACATATCATTTTGTTCGGATATTAGTAAATATTACCAAAACTTGGTACCTTCAAAACAGTCCAAACACCCTCAAGTACCGTCTCGGGCGTGTTAGACTGTTCCAAAGGTACCTCGTGTGAGTAATTATTACTAATGCTCTCACTGATGTGTATTATTATTTTGTATACTATGTATCATTTCTTTTTAACTTGCGGATAAAAAATATGTTAGTATTGAAGAGTCTCCTTTATGCGATTTATATATTTTGTACGCAGCTATAACACGATCACGACTATTTTTGAAAAATCAACTCAAGGGCGAATTCGATACCTGTTGTTAATCCCATGGACAGAAATTATGCTCGGATTACGTCATACCTCAGTGTCAAGGTCACACATTTTAATATGTGACGCACAATTCTGTTAAAGATAAACTTGAGTTCTGGTAAAAAAAAATATATATATATAATTCTCACATGATCAAACGAAACTTACACTGAATGTTCAAGATTACAAATAAATGTCATTTGCCAAACAATTTTGGTAGAAAATGTATACTGGCTGAGTAATGAGCATAGAAAGATAAGGAAATCAATGTTGGTAGCCCCGACACCATTTGTGTAGTCCCATATACATCTTTCTGTGTACAGTGCTTGTTACTTTACCAAATTTATTATGTTTTTGATGACTCCAGAACCTTGCAGTACACACCAATACTTACATGCTACATGATCAACTTTTTCTGATCCATTCCACACCTTTTTTTTCACAATGCAATCGCATGACCAGAACTCAACTTTATCTTTAACACTGCCTTAGGTTGTTTTTCCGAAAACATTTGCGATCATATTCTATGTAGTTACCTTTCGTTTGCAGAACACATATGTTTTCTCCCTGAAAATAAAATAAAACGAAGACTCTCTAGATAACTTATGCAGTTCTATCGTACTTTGTGAAAAGTCAATTAAAGAGGGATATTTGAGTCATGTATTGTTTTTTAATGTACAAATTGTTTTCTTAAGGTACAACACAATGTTACTAATTTGATGAGATAACCACCTGTCAGTGACCTCGCAGGAAGGTGTAATCCCTCTATGCAAAAATATTGCAGATAGGCTTTAAATGGGAAGTCCACCCTTATAATTAGCTGGTATAATAGGTAATACAAAGTTTTGGTATGTGGTCATGAATTTGGTTCAAATGAACATATTGAAAGAATATTAAGCAATTTTACAATATTCAATGATCGTCGCGGTTGAAATCGAGTCTAAAGTGATGAAATTATTAATAATAAACTCTTTATGTTGTATAGCTCCCTCTCAAGACTGATATTACTTTACCTTTAAAAAAATGTTTCTTGACTACAATCTTACTGACTTATTACCTAACAGTTTCGCAAGCATGATTGGAGAATATGTGCACACAATATTACCACTATAAGCTACTTCAAAAACAACTTTGACAAATTACTCATCAAAGACAACATTGCATAGCCTACATACTGATATCACTTAAACATGCTGATGGTAGATGTATCTCATTATGGACGCGGTACTAAAGTTATTGATATGAATTAATAGATTAGGCGTAATTATCTAATCTGTCATTGACGAAAGTTCAATGAGTATATTGCAGATAAGCGTTCAGATACGACACAAATGTCAACATATGCGGTAACGGTTCTGGGGAGGGGGGACGCTTGAAAGAAATCGAGGGAGACCTACCACCCCCTCGAAAAAGGTATATATATATATATATCTTCTAGAAGCACTCCTGATCATTATGTTTTATCTTGACACCTACAGAAAATGCGAGTTGCCATTTTTCTGAAGAACCTGGTGATTTATGTAGGCCTAATGTTATGCATTTAATTTATTTCTGATGAGAACATGTATCAAGTGCGGGTTATATATTCGGTTTATTTGTATATTTAGGAATCGAGAATAAAAATGAGAGTTCATAACTATATCGTTCATTTGATATTATAGCAGAGCTTTAAATAAAATGTACATGAACTTCAAACTGACCAAAATATACTACTATTAATTCCTTCTATATATACGATAGGATATAGGCCAGGACGGAGGGAGGTTGGGAAGGGGCAACACGACTCATCATTCCCATGAGAAACTATATGCCTATATAAAAGAACCATATACATTTTGTTTATCAGGACTGTGTGGAAAATTATTAAAACGTGAGCAATTGCAAAGTCGGTATAAATGCATTGAATCTTTCTTAACACAATGAAGTTTCAACTTTATCTGCTGCTGGATGAATCACTATACAACATACCTGCTTACACTGAATTTGAAAGATAAGTAACTTTTACAGAAATGATGAATACAAAACGAGAACTAAAACCCATTACCTAATTAGGCCTATAAGCGATAAGTGAGATATGAAACAAAACAAATTTGTACAGATTTCAGGTTTTGAAGCCCCCCCCCCCCCCCCTTTAACAAAAATGTAGATGGTGTCTTGTTTAATATTGGTGTTTGCCAAGAGTTATGAATATAAACTTCGATTGTTTTATCACTTCTTTTCGGATTTGTCATTCGTTATCATTAACTGTATCGTGTTCATTATTAACTTCATATTTGCTTAAAGCTAAGTTTTGATATTTTCAGCTTACCTGTGCACAGAGCAAAGCAGATCGAGATCCAAACGAATCTATGAGTTATGAATCTAAAGATCAGTTCTTGTATTACTTCTATGCGAATCTGTCATTCATTATCAGTAACTTTACGTGTTCGTTATTAACTTGTTATTTGCTTGAAACGTTCGTGCATAGAGCAAGACAGACGTAAATTCAAACGAATCTACTGTAACTCTAGGCATTCTCTTTTTACACAATAGTGTAAAGTAATGCCAGTTTAACAGATGATCACAGGGAAGGAATCTTCGACTTAATTCTCTTCGACCAAACATCTTTCTGATCTAGTGATGCCGCGATACATTAACAAATATGTGTGAAGTATACCAGAGATCCACGATGCAGTATTGAGGAATAAAATAAAAAGCGTAAACAAAATTTCTAAAACGGGGTTCTAACATAAACCAGACAGACCAAGATGGAAACATAGCGGTCCAGTATGGCCAGGAGAATGTCATCGAGTATCTCATAAATCGGATAGAGCTGATGAGAAGAAGGCGACTCGATTCAGATGGACAAACACCCTTACATCTTGCTGCACCACTCGGACGTCTTAAAACAGTGAAAGTGGCTAGTATGGTCAGAGAAGACAAGGACAGCTTCTCTGCATTATACATCACTGTAAGGATGGTCATCAAGATATAGTACGATTCTTTATCAGTGAGGGAGCAAAAGGGAATCAGGGCAGTACTAAAGCCATGACTTCTTTACAAATTGCAGCAACTTACGGTAGACTTAATATAGTGAAATTTCTGATTAGTGTAGGAGCTGAGGTGAATAAGGCGAATAATGACGGTAGGACTGCATTACACAATGCTGCCTTCAGTGGTCATCTCGATGTTACCAAATATCTCATCAGTCAAGGAGCTGAGGTCAATAAGGGAGATAATGAAGGTAGAACTGGATTGCACAGAGCATCCTTCAATGGACATGTTGATGTCACAAAGTATCTCATCAGTCATGGAGCTGAGATGAATAAAGGAGACAAAGACGGTTGGACTGAATTACACAGGGCTGCTGAGAAGGGTCATCTTAACATCACGAAATATCTCATCAGTCAAGGAGCTGAGATCAATAAGGCAAATAAAGACGGTAGGACTGCATTACACAGTGCTACCTTCAGTGATCATCTCGTTGTCATCAAATATCTCATCAGACAAGGAGCTGAGGTGAATAAGGGAGATAATGACGGTAGGACTGCATTACACAGTGCTACCTTCAGTGATCATCTCGTTGTCATCAAATATCTCATCAGACAAGGAGCTGAGGTGAATACGACAGATGAAGATGGTTGGACTGCCTTACACAGTGCTGCCTTCAGTGGTCACTGTGATGTCACCAAATATCTTATCAGTCAAGGAGCTGAAGTGAATAAGGGAGAAAATGACGGTACAACTGCATTACACAAAGCTGTCTTGAATGGTCATCTTGATGTCACCAAATATCTCATCAGTCAAGGAGCAGATGTAAATAAGGGCGATAATAAGGGTTGGACTGCATTTCACATTGCCGCCTGTAGCGGACTCTATGATGTCGCCAAATATCTCATCAGTCAGGGAGCTGAGGTGAATAAGGGAAATTATGACGGTAGGACTGCATTACAACGTGCTGCCTTCTGTGGTCATCTTGATATCACCAAATATCTCATCAGTCAAGGAGCTGAGGAGAATAAGGGGGATAATAACGGTAATACTGCATTACACACTGCGGTCTTCAGAGGTCATCTTGATGTCGCGAAATATCTGATCAGTCAAGGAGCTGAGGTGAATCAGGCAAATAATGACGGTAGGTCTGCATTACACAGTGCTGCCTTCAGTGGTCATCTCGTTTTCACCAAATATCTCATTAGTCAAGGAGCTGAGATCAATAAGGGAGATGATAACGGTTGGTTTGAACTACATTGGGCTGCTCAGAAGGGTCATCTTAATATCACTAAATATCTGATCAGTCAAGGAGCTGAGGTCAATAAGGGAAATAATGGCAGTAGGGCTGCATTACACAATGCTGCTTTCGAGGGTCATCTTGATATCACCAAATATCTCATTAGTGAAGGAGCTGAGGTTAATATGGGGGACAAAGGCGGTAGGACTGCATTTCACTTTGCTGCAAAAAAGGGTCATCTTGATGTCGCCAAATATCTCATCAATCAAGTAGCTGATGTGAATAAGGGAGATAATGACGGCAGAACTGCTTTGCACGGTGCCGCCTTCGGTGGTCATCTCGATGTCACCAAATATCTGATCAGTCAAGGAGCTGAGGTGAATAAGGGAGATAATGACGGTTGGTTCGAATTACACATGGCTGCTCAGAAGGGTCATCTTGTTATCACCGAATATCTCGTCAGTCAAGGAGCTGATGTGAATAAGGGAGATAAAAACGGCTCGACTGCATTACACACTGCGGCCTTCAGAGGTCATCTTGATGTCACGAAATATCTCATCGGTCAAAGAGCTGAGGTCAATAAGGGAGATGATGGCGGAATGACCGCATTACACAGTGCTGTCGTCGGTGGTCATCTTGATGTCACAAAGTATCTCACCAGTCAAGGAGCTGAGGTGAACAAGGTAGATAGTGACGGTTGTATTGAATTACACAGGGTTGTTCAGAAGGGTCATCTCGATGTCACCAAATATCTCATCAGTCAAGGAGCTGAGGTGAATAAGGGAGCTAAAAACGGTAGGACCGCGTTACACTTTGCCGCCTTCAGCGTTCATCTTGATATCACTAAATATCTCATCAGTCAAGGAGCTGATGTGAATAAGGGAGCTAAAAACGGAAGGACCGCGGTATACATTGCCGCCTTCAGTGGTCATCTTGATGTAACCAAATATCTCATCATTCAAGGAGCTGAGGTGAATAAGGGAGATAAGGACGGCAATACTGCATTACATCTTGCTGCTTTAGGTGGTCATCTCGATGTCACCACATATATCATCAGTCGTGGAGCTGAAGTGAATAAAGGAGATAAAGACGGTAGGACTGCATTAGACAATGCTGCCGTCAGTGGTCATCTTGATGTCACGAAGTATCTCATCAGTCAAGGAGCTGAAGTGAATAAGGGAGATGACAACGATAGAACTGTATTGCACAGTGCTGCCTTTGGTGGTCATCTCAGAGTCACCAAGTATCTCGTCAGTTGTGGAGCTGAAGTGAATAAAGGAGATAACGACGGTAGGACTGCATTAGAAAATGCTGCCGTCAATGGCCATCTCGATGTCACCAAATATCTCATCAGTCAAGGAGCTGAGGTGAATAAGGGTGACAAAGACGGTAAGACTGCATTACACTTTGCTGCAATTAAAGGTCATCTTGATATCACCAAATATCTGATCAGTCAAGGAGCTGAGTTCAATAAGGGAAGTAATACAGGTACGACTGCATTACACCGTGCTTCGAATAGAGGTCATCTTAATGTTACCAAATATCTCATCAGTCAAGGAGCTGAAGTGAACAAAGGAGATAATGACAGTAGGACTGCATTACATATTGCTTCCGTCAGTGGACATCTTGATGTCACGAAGTATCTCATCAGTCAAGGAGCTGCGGTGAATAAGGTAGATAATCGCGGTTGTATTGAATTACACAGGGTTGTTCAGAAGGGTCATCTTGATATCACCAAATATCTCATCAGTCAAGGAGCTGAAGTGAACAAGGCAGATGATGACGATAGAACTGTATTGCACGGGGCTGCCTTCGGTGGTCATCTCAAAGTCACCAAATATCTGATCTGCCAAGGAGCTGAGGTGAATAAAGGTGACAAAGACGGTAAGACTGCATTACATTATGCAGCAATTAAAGGTTATCCTGAAATCACCAAATATCTCATCAGTCAAGGAGCTGAGGTGAATAAGAGAGACAACCACGGACAGACTGCATTACACGTTGTCGCATTCAAGGGTCATCTTGATGTTACCAAATATCTCTTCAGTCGAGGAGCTGAAGTGAATAAAGGAGACAATGACGGTAGGACTGCATTACACATTTCTGCCGTCAGTGGTCATCTTGATATCACCAAATATCTCATCAATCAAGGAGCTGAGGTGAATAAAGCAAGTAAAGACGGTTTGATTGCATTACACATTGCTGCTTTCGAAGGTCATCTCGATGTCACCAAATATCTCATCAGTCAAGGAGCTGAGGTAAATAAGGGAAATGTTGACGGTAGGACTGCATTATACCGTGCTGCCTTTAGTGGTCATCTTGAAATCGCCAAATATCTCATCAGTCAAGGAGCTGAGGTAAATAAGGGAAATGATGGCGGTAGGACTGCATTACACCGTGCTGCCTTTAGTGGTCATCTTGAAATTGCCAAATATCTCATCAGTCAAGGAGCTGATGCGAATAAGGAAGATATTTACGGTTCGACTGCATTACACAGTGCTGCCGTCAATGGTCATTATGACGTCACCAAATATCTAATCAGTCAAGGAGATGAGGTGAATAAGGCAACAATTGATGGAAGTACTGCATTGCACATTGCTGCATTCTGTGGTCATCTCGATGTCACCAAATATCTCATCAGTCAAGGAGCTGAGGTAAATAAGGGAAATGATGGCGGTAGGACTGCATTACACCGTGCTGCCTTTAGTGGTCATCTTGAAATTGCCAAATATCTCATCAGTCAAGGAGCTGAGGCGAATAAGGAAGATAATTACGGTTCGACTGCATTACACAGTGCTGCTGTTAATGGTCATTATGATGTCACCAAATACCTCATCAGTCAAGGAGCTGAGGTGAATAAGGGAGATAAAGACGGCAGAACTGTATTACACAGTGCTACATTCGGTGGTCAACTCGATGTCACCAAATATCTTATCAGTCAAGAAGCTGAGGGTAATAAGGGTGACAAAGACGGTAAGACTGCATTGCACTTAGCTGCAATTAAAGGTCATCTTGATATCACCAAATATTTCATCAGTCAAGGAGCTGATGTGAATAAGGGAGATAATTACGGTTCGATTGCCTTACATAGTGCTGCCGCCAATGGTCATTATGATGTCACCAAATATCTCATCAGTCAAGGAGCTGAGGTCAATGAGGAAGATAATCGCGGCGTGACTGCATTACACAAAGCTGCTTACAATGGGCATTGTGATGTAACAAAGTATCTCATTTGTCAAGGAGCGGAGGTCAATGAGGGAGATAATGACGGTTCGAGTGCATTACACAAAGCTGCTCACAATGGTCATCTTGATGTCACCGAATGTCTCATCAGTCAAGGAGCTGAGGTGAATAAGGGAGATAATTACGGTTCGAGTGCATTACACAGTGCTGCCGTCAATGGTCATTATGATGTCACCAAATATCTCATCAGTCAAGGAGATGAAGTGAATAAGGCAAATAATGAAGGGAGGACTGCATTACATAGTGCTACCTTCGAAGGTCATTTCGATGTCACCAAATATCTCATCAGTCAAGAAGCTGAGGTGAATAAGGGAGATAATGACGGCAGAACTGCATTACACTGTGCTGCCTACAATTGTCATCTTGATATCACCAAGTATCTGATCAGTCAAGGAGCTGAGATGAATAAGGGAGATAATGACGGTTGGTTTGAATTACTCAGGGCTGCTCAGAAGGGTCATCTTGCCATCACCGAATATCTCGTCAGTCAAGGAGCCGAGGTGAATATGGGAAATAATGCCGGTTGGACGGCATTACACAGTGCTGCCTTCGGAGGTCATTTCGATGTCACCAAATATCTCATCAGTCAAGGAGCTGAAGTGAATAAGGAGGAAAAAGGCGGTAAGACCGCATTACACCTTGCTGCAAATAAGGGTCATCTTGATATCACGGAACATCTCATCAGTCAAGGAGCTGAGGTCAATAAAGGGGACAAAAACGGTGGGACTGCATTACACAGTGCTGCCAGGAGTGGTCATCTCGTTGTCACCAAATATCTCATTAGTCAAGGAGATGATTTGAATAAGGAAGATAATGATGGTAGGACTGCATTACACAGTGCTGCCGTCAGTGGTCATCTTGATGTTACCAAATGTCTCATCAGTCAAGGAGCTGAAGTGAATAAGGGGGACAAGGACGGTAAGACTGCATTTCACTTTGCTGCAATTAAGGGTCATCTTGATGTCACCAAATATCTCATCGGTAAAGGAGCTGAAGTGAATAAGGGGGAAAAAGACGGTAAGACTGCATTACACTTTGCTGCAATTAAGGGCCATCTTGAGGAGACCAAATATCCCATCAGTCAAGGAGCTGAGGTCAATAAGTGGGATAAAGACGGTATGACTGCATTACACTGTGCTGCCTTCAGTAGTCATATCGTCACCAAATATCTCATTAGTCAAGGAGCTGATTTGAATAAGGGAGATAATGACGGTAGGACTGCATTACACAGTGCTGCCGTCGGTGGTCATCTTGATGTAACCAAATATCTCATCAGTCAAGGAGCTGAAGTGAATAAGGGGGACAAAGACGGTAAGACTGCATTTCACTTTTCTGTCATTAAGGGTCATCTTGACGTCACCAAATATCTCTTTAGTCAACGAGCTGAGGTGAATAAGAGCGACAATGACGGAAAGACTGCATTACACCTTGCCGCAATCAAGGGTCATCTTGATTTTACCGAATATCTGATCAGTCAAGGAGCTGACGTGAATAAGGAAAATAAAGACGGTGATACTGCATTAGGCTTTGCTGCTTCCAATGGGCATTGTGATGTCACAAAGTATCTCATTAGTCAAGGAGCGGAGGTCAATGAGGGAGATAATGACGGTTTGAGTGCATTACACAAAGCTGCTCAGAATGGTCATCTTAATGTTACCGAATGTCTCATCAGTCAAGGATCTGATGTGAATAAGGGAAATAATGACGGTGTGACTGCCTTAGGCAATGCTGCTCAGAATGGTCATCTTCATGTCACCAAATATCTCATCAATCAAGGAGCTGATGTGAATAAGGGAAATAATGACGGTGTGACGCCTTTACACCATGCTGTTCAGAATGATTACTTTGAGGTCGTTAAAGTCCTTCTGGCAGGAGGAGCACGTTTTGACATAGGGGACATTCGCGGCAGGACACCTCTACAACTCTCTTTAATCCTTCAGTACCGAAGCATCTCTGATCTATTCATCGACCGTTCCGATTCAAACGTAATTTTGTATATACACACTTTATGTTTGATTCATCTATTTGCTTGCATACAGTTCTTACATGCAAAATATTAAAAACTGAAATAAGAGTTTTTATCACAATCATATTTTTTGAGCATGTATATAAAACACAATTTAGAGCTTAGTCGTGTTTCATAGACTTTTTTTTTATTCCACGGGTGCCTGAAATATACTCGAATTATTGCATTTAATTGATAACAATTAGCCCGGACCATTGTTCACATAAATTTGGGCTTCGTAGCATTTTTGTATATTCTTAGGTCTGTCGCTCTGTATTCACTTTTATCCAGCTCGACCAGAATGATTTGAAGAATATCCATCTCACCATACAACACGGTCACACCTCTACCACTGAGAAGTTAGTTTCTGAGGGAGCTGATCTCAATGTCCAGTCAACTGATGGTCAGACGTGTCTCCGTAAAGCCAAACTCTGCCACAAGACCGAGACAGGAAACTAATACACTAAGAAAGGTGAGTCACACCAAAGGAGGCTAACCCCAACGAGACCGACACCTGGTCGATAAAGTTCCATAAACAACAAGTTAAATTTCTCCGAACGGCCAAGAATAATTAGTCGGTATTGAAGTGTGTGTAAAGTCGTTATCGCGGTGTGACTAAGATATGTAAGGTTCTGTAGATCACTATTGAATCCAAAAAAATATTAATTGCCCCTTGTCAAATAAATGCGTTCTTGGGTATGTGTGTGTGCGTTGGCGTGTTGATGTCTGATGGGGGGGGGGAGCAGACGTGTCCTTTGATAGTGTCTCGGGCTTTGGTGAGATGCTGCGTGACTAGAGACTATGGCCCGAATTCACAAAGGAGGTTTGTCGACAAACCGAGGTTTATCTACGTCATATGACGCGTTTTGACGCGTTTTTTACAAACCTGGTTTGTAAAAACGCGTCGAAACGCGTCATATGACGCACGAAAACCAAGGTTTGTCGACAAACCTCCTTTGTGAATTCGGGCCCATAGGTTCGACCTAGTCAGCAGGTATGAAATTCATCTGGCATTAACAAAAAAATGCTAGGTTGGGCCACACAGCTGAGTTCATCATTAAGTACTATCAACTCTTTCGGGCTTTGTAAAAGTAAAATGTTCCCTTATATTGTTAACAAAAGATGGCAACGATAATATATTTTTGATCTTTCTTCCACTAAACCATAGGCAAAGGCGCTATAAGAAAAGCTTTTCACTGTTATCTGTGAAGCGATCTGCTATATAATGCTCGAACTATCTCGAATACTGCCCCAGCATTGGTAGGTACCCATTTAATGCACATCGACAGGAATTTAGTAAGTTGGGGGAACAAGCTTGTCCTATATTGTAAGAACCCCGCAAGGATATTAGCTTGGACCTCCCATTGATATAATCAGGCTAATATGGAACAACAAGGCTTTGATTGCCCTTTTGGCGTTTCATAGTGCAGACCCACCAATGAACCACAATGCTTCCAAACCTAGGAGCGCTACCTTAATCCGTGGTTGTATTTTTTTAACGACAACTGCTACAAATATTTTGTTTTTATGTGAACCATCAGTGAGTAGCATTTCTAAATATTCCAATAATTGAATTTCCTTCTTTTATTCCCCCAATTTAAATGTAATCTGTAAAGTAACACTCCAAATACTCAGACTATTTACTTTTCTGTCATCTCCTTCACTATTTTACTTTCAGTGAGTATCACCTCAAAGAGGCGCTTTGCACAAGTCAGAGAAAAATGGGAATCAGCAAAGAAATAGACAAGCATATGTCCTTGCAATGTTAATCATCATCAAACGACCGAAAATGGATTCACTTGATTTACGCATTGAGTTGAGAAGCCTACGTCTTCAGTAACAATTGTATTCTAAGTCTGCATGATTCTCAGCCTGACTCTCGAAGTGCATTTTCTTCCCTAGCCAACGATGCTGCGAGTAATGTTGTTAAGCTACATATGAGAATGATTTCCGTTGATTATCCTTAAGACTGAAGGCAGGCGCGTACGCAGGGGGGGGGGGGGGTTAACCCCCCCCCCCCCTTTTTGGTATTTTAATGTGCGTATTTTTGCCGAAAACCCCGCTTTTATTTTATTTATTTTTTTTTTTTTTTTTTTTTAACTATTTAAAAAAAAAATTGTGTTCATGGCTGACCTACAAAAGGTGACTTTACCCCCAAATTTCCAAATTTCGAAACCAAAAAAAAAACAAAAAAAGTGTCCTTAAATATTGAAGCCAGATACGTGCACAGTGTTTACACTTCATGCGACCTTCTGCAAAATTGAGTCTATGTTATTTCGATTGAATAACAATCTTTAATGTACAACTGTTCTGATAAACCTTACAATCAAACAGTCCCAATTACCTATCGACAGTTTCCTTTTCAATACAATGTCATGACCATTACTCATGTCTCTTCAAGATGTATCAAACTTGGTTTAGTCGTCGTAAAGGCTACAATAATATGTTCTTTGTGACAAGTTTGTGTGAAATGTGTTTCAGTTCTATCGCTACATTCAGTATATGCGTAGCATTACGACTACAGAAATATTTTTACTTGAAAAAATGTTTTAGTTAACTTATTAAAACGATCATTTCATAAAGCAACTGATAACCCCAACAAATTCAAGTGTTGCCCTTTTGTGAAAAGAATTCAGTTCTATTAGCAAAATTACTATATACATAAGGTAATAACTGTAGTAAATACATCATTTTTTTGTAAGGTTGTGTGAATACTGTTTCAGTTCTATCACTACAATATTGATGTACATTATAATAACACAAGATATTTTCTTGATGGTAAGGTT
>JAVYIG010017681.1:0-24894 GCA_035222895.1 Strongylocentrotus droebachiensis | reverse complement strand
CTTTCATGCTTCCTTCTGCCATTATCTTGGATTTTTGGAACATCAGGTAAGTTTATTCTGATAAGTTTTGCATTAACAGGGTTGAACCCGGTAGAAAGCTAGCAAGCTTATCTCTATGAATAAAGAGAATGAGTAGCTCAAAACTTATTTTCACCTTTTTTTTAACTCATCCTTCCCTTTAAAGACCTTGTTTCTTGGGAACAATATTATTTGAATTACATGTAATTTTGATTAGTTGATTATTTTTCATATCTATTTTGAGCAAAGGAGGGCATTAGGCATTAAATCTGTAGTTAAATGGCTTGAGTTAATGCCCTTCTCGTTCTCACCAAAATGATATGTTCACATCATCATTAGATTCATATTTTGTATTTGTTTTTTTCTCCTTCTAAATTCACTCGTTTCTTACATGGATCATATCATCTATTGAAAGAGAGAGATCGAGGGCATTAAATCTGTGTTCAGTAACATTAGTTAATGTTTATCAGCAGATAATAACTTCATATCATCATTAGATTCATATGTATTTAAACAAAAATAGTTCCATTAGTTGCTTATATATTATCAGTTGAAAACAAACAGGGCATCAAATCTTTAGTTAATGTCCTGATTATCAGAAGATAATGTCTTGTTGATAGCAAGAAGGGCATCAAATCTGTTAAATGATTTCAGGGGCCTGTTTCACAAAGCATTTTTTCGATGACATAAATCATTGACAAATCTGCCGATAACCTATCAGAAGCAAAGATTTCACTAGCTTATAATAAAACTGTCATGTTTCACTGATGACAAGTTTTGTGAAACGGGGCCCTGATATGTCCTTGTGGTTCTCAGACTCATTACTGAGGGGCCTTTGTTGTATGCAGCTTGCTGTGCAATTGTACATAAAATGTTTTAATTGAATCATTGATAACAACATTTCTTCAAACATAATTCTAACAATATCTTCAGTTTTCTGACAATTAATCCTCTAACTATCCTTTTTCCTACCTCATTTATCAAAGAATCGTTCTATAACAAAAAGTTCTATCCATTTTTGCTTTGTTATTTCCCCTTCTGATTCTCTGAAGGTGTCACATTCCTTTTTTAAAATTGATTGATCCTTTGATGTGTAATCGATACAATTTTGTCTGACTTTGATTTAAATGCCACCATTGATTTATATGTTACTCTGCCATCCATATATTGCTTTAGTCCCATATGCCTTCTTTGCTGCGGTTGTATTAAAGCTCATTCAATTATTAAGCACCTGTATAGTATAGCTTTACAGCATTCCCCATTGAGTAGGGTTGTTCATTCCAAATGATTGATCTGTGGTCCCATAGGATGAAAGACAACATGCGGAGAGTCAGATAACAGAATGGAAATAAATAGCATGGAGCAGGATATTTTAAGAAGCAAAAGAAGGGAAGAAAAAGAAGATACAAAAAGAAGATGGAGGGAAGGGAGGAAAAGCTGGAGAAGAAGATGAGAGAGTAGAAGGAGATGAGAGGGGAGAAGAAGATGAGAGGGGAAAGGAAGAAGAGGGAAGAAGAGGGAAGAGGAGGAGGAGGAGGAGGAGAAAAAGAAGAAGAAAAGAAGAAAAGAAGAAATAAAAAGAAGACCACAAAGGGAAATGAGGAAATGCCGGAGAAGAAGATGAGAGGGGAAGGGAAGAAGGAAGAAGAGAGAAGATGGAGGACGAGGAGAAACAGAAAGAAGTAGGAAAGACGAAATAAGAAAATTAGAGACGGAAGTGTAAAAGAAGAATTAATGAGGAGAAAGGAATTTTTGTTTTGCTATTTTGCAGAAATCTTTTTGCACAGTTGCTGTTATTAAAAAAAACTATGGATATTTCTATTCTGAGAGCCTAGAGTTTATTGCCCTGAAGGTTGACAGACCTTTCTAGTTTTGTATTTCCGTTTCTTACCCTTTCCTTCTGTTTCCACAGTTGTGTTATTCATAAGATGCTCTCTAAATGTTTGTGATTTTTTATATCATCAAAGCTTAAAGTTCATTGCCTTGCAAGTTTAAAGACCTTTGTTCCTTTATTACCCAGTCCTTCTGTTTCAAGATTAACCTGTTGTCTCTAACTCTCCTTTATGAAGAAGAAACTAATTAGTTGTCTAAATGGAAATGAGAGAATAATGATGCGTAACTTTATTCAGAGATCCTAGTGGTTTGATTTCCGGCTTACACCATTTTTTCAACAATTTGAGGTTTTCGTCTCCCTTCTTTTAAAGGAAGCTTGGACGAAATTAATGTACCATATAGAGTTTCTAGTGGTTTGATCTCCGGCTTTGACAATTTTTCTCTCAGCATTTTGAGGTTTTTGTCGCCCTTCATTTAGAGGAAGCTTTGACGAAAGTAATTTACCTTATTATTTTATTTCCTATTCGTATACAAGAGAGAAGAGTTTTTCATTACAAACAAATTTAGAAGAAAAATTGTAATCAAAGCTAATATTTGTCATGGTGAAGAAACAAAGGAAACCGACTCCTCCTGATTGTGAAATGCTTATTTTCTACCATAAGAGTTAGCACATAATGATTTGTATTCCTTAACATATAGTTATTCATAGCTTCTAATTTTTTGCCCAATTTCATTCAAACTTTCACTAGTCTACTCCTCAGATTTTGTCTGCTTTCCTCTAAAGTAGTTGGCTATCACAGTTGGATTTCCCTTCTGGCTCTGGAGAGATAATATGTCCTTTTAGTGCGCTTCCTGAGTGATTACCACATCGTATGCGCAGATAAATGCATGTCTCAAGAATGATTGCCATGGTTACGGTTATACATGATTTGAGATGATGAACAAATTGCCCACGGTCATCGCAAGAAAAATAGATTAATCTTTAATGGTAGTGGCGTCCTCCTTACATATACAATTTATTTTGCCCATGTATACAATATGATGACAATCTCATTATGCATGATGTTTGTTGTACACTACGGGATTCTTGTGTTTAGTGTAGAGTCTTTATTACACATTTTTCCATGCGTATGGGTGATTTTTTCCATTTGTTTGAACAGGAAAGAGTTTCATTAATCCATTTTTGTATTATTGTTTCTCTTCTTCTCTTCTTTCCTCTTTTGTCCATCTCTCCTTATAGTCCAAGAGCCTGCTTGAATTTCTTTGACAAAAATGACCAAGTGTTTTGTTTTAATTTTTGGATAAAACATCCTCAGAGATGTCTGAAAAGTGATGTCTTGTGTGTTGTGGGTGGTGGAGCGTGATTTCAGAGGTCAATGACCTTTATTTGACCCTGATTTCGCCTAACAGTTGTTTTTTACATGTCATTTGTTAAAAAGAGCCTCAATTTTAATGAGTTTTGTGTCTAACGAAAGATAATGAAATTATCTATCACATGATATGAATATTTATAATATTTGATGATATTTTGAACCTTCTTTACGGTTTAAAATGTAATTTTTTGACTTTTTTTCACTAAAATCATAATTTATCACTTTTTGTTCGTATCTGTAAATAAAGAGGAAACAATGAAAATCCTAGAGAATTACTGTAAAAAAATGCATTTATATTCATTTATTACACTGTGAAAATTTCACATTCATTACTTCTCTAACTAAAAAGTTATTGACTTCCAAAGATAACACTCCCAGTGCCAACAAGATCCTGTAATCAGAAAAATGTCATGCGCCCTCTATTGGCCATTCCAAGATAGTTCATGTTCTGTGGTTGGTTCAAAGTCTTGTGAACTGGTCAAGTGTGAATCAACTTCAAAATATATCATTGAACTTGGTGACTATGGACAGATTACATCCTTATCTATCCAATAATACCAATATCTTAGAAAATGTATGATTTTACTCCTATTTTGGGGTTCAAAACATCAAATTTTGATGGGGACAGTTGTTCATTTTTTACAGTTCTTTACAAGTAGTCAGGTCAATATACGGAAAAAAACACCCCAACCCCAAAAAAATTGCAACAAAAGGTTTTTCAACGGTTTCTAGTAGTATTCGACCTCAGGAATAACATACTAAAAGTAGACCAAAATCGAAGGTTCAGAAAGCAGTTATTTTCAAGATGGCGTCCAAGATGGCCGCCGATACCTAGAAATGGCCATAAATCACTTATTATCCATCCTAGAGACATAATTTTGGTGTCTATCCCATGGTTTCGGGGGTCAAAGAATCCATTGAGACAAGTAAGAATGGTTTGTGATGGTCTAGGAAACCCCCAAATCCAAGATGGCGTCCAAAATGGCCGCCATAACATAAAAATGGCCATAAGTGACTTATTATCTATCCGAGAGACATAGTTAGGGTGTCTATGCTATGGTTTTTGGGGTCATAGAATCCATTAGGATAAGTTAGAACGTTAAGCAGTGGTTCAGGAAACCACAAAATCCAATATGGTGTCCAAAGGGACAAAGACAAAGTTACAACTTAATAATAATATCTAGACACACATTCATAATTCCATACAATTAAAAATGTTTAAAACCTCGTGTTTTTCATGTCATCTTATAGCGAATACACATGCAGATCTAGCTGCATGTTCCTTCATTTTGACGAGGAATGTACTTTAGTAAGGAAAAATCATCTTCTGCTTCACTATCAGGTGACTCATATGGATTGTTGTGGCATACTTCAAGTTGGCAAGGTCCACACACACGCTGTAACATGGTAGTCCGTAACATATGCAGGTATAAGGAGGTGTGCTACAAGCAGTACAGAAGTCGCAATGAATCAACTTAAGAAGATTACTAGGTGCAGCTTCCGTATTTGATATTAGTGGAACCAGATCATCCTCTAATTTCCAGCCCCAGTCTGTGACGTCCATTTTCTCTCACTCTTCATCCATGCCATGACTTGGTAGCCCGAGAAAGGGGGGAGGGGTACTCACATATTAAGACATACATGCGTGTGCCGCTCTAATGAGTCACTTTTTTACCAAGAATCCCTAAACACGAGTCCCATTTTTAACACAAATATCCCGAAACATGGGTCTGTGTTTTCAAAATTGTCGGGTGTTTGCATTGTGAAAATTGTGAAAAGTGGGCTTAACTTCGAGAAAAATGACCCCTAAAAAGACCCCTCTGGAAGACTGCTTTCTTTCCTATTAAGAATATCCGGGAAGTTGAATCGCAATCGGTGTAGGCATCCAGAAAAAGTAGTTGTGAGCACAGATCCCGTACCCAGGTCCACTTTCAACTGCTTACAGTTCTATACCTTCGGAGCCTTGGCTGTCGATTGTAAGAGTGGAATTATAGTTCCCTGCTATCTGTTCTAAGGATTATGCGCAGTCCAGTTCCTTTCATCAGGGTACCGATTGATTCCAGCAAAATCATGAAGGTCTGGAAGCAACCTAATTGCAAGTCAATCCCTTTCAGTGGGCAATTCTGGGGTACATCGATGATTATAGCTCAGCAGCCTTCCAATATGCCGTTTTAATAATCTTGTTCAAAAGGAAAGCCAAAGCTACGACTCTGGGAGAGATTTCGAAAGTACAAATTGTACCTGCAAACCATAATTGCTGCTTTGCTTTGCTGTTTCAACAGTTCCTGGTAGTCAAAAAAGGGGGAACTTGAGGTAGCAGAGGTGATGAGCTTTGAGCTCACCGCTTGCCACCATGTAAATAATAGTGGGTTTGTTATGTAGACTTCTTGGTTAGTACTTCACTAAATGTAGGTGGGTCCAGAAAGTAATAAAACTCCACATATCTTTGCTTGAGGGTCAGGACTTTATTGGTGTAACTAAAACATCATGCTTATGCTGTGCATGCTAGTGGTCAAGTGCAACTTACCACTCTCACATGTACAGTACATATGGCAGTGTATGTGCATCGTTAATTACTCATTAAATACATCACACTAGCCTCAAGGGCTCTCTCGAAAAAAAAATTATGAATAATATCATAAAAAACATTTCGAGAGAGCCCTTAAGGCTACATCACACACTCTGTGTGCCAAGAGTACTGTGTTGAAGAGTGCTTTCTGCATGGTTGCTTCTGAATGAATGTGCATGGCTGTTTAACAATGAGCACATACAGGTGTAAGTTATATTCAAATTAGGAGTGCTGCATAACTTCAGCTCATAACATTACAGATCCTACCTGCACTTTTCGGGGCTAGGAATGTCATTCGGAAGGCTAAGAAGCCTCAGCTAGCTCATGTTACAACCGATCATTCAAGTAAAGTGCCGGGTGAAGCCGTGAAAGAACACAGACCAGTATGTCCTTGATGGTGGTTCCTTGGTGCATCGGATACCATGGAAGACAGAGACAGCTTTGGCAGAATAGCACGATCATATCCTGATTTCACAACCCCTCCCCCCACTGTATGATTCTGCAAATGTAGTTTTTGACGGCTATGGTGGAGGGCCGTCAATTAATGATGATACACACCAGCGACGTAGGCAGAATGCCCATCCAGTTGTCAGATTCAATGTGGACACAGTATTCTCAGGCAAGAAGGATGAGTTTTTATCAAGAGACTGCATAAAGCAGGGATCGACTCATGAATCTCATTAGTGAGGAACTGAGGAAGAGTAATTGCACCGTCATCAATGTATCCGGGGATGCAGACGTCTTATTCTTCAGTCAGGTGGCGCTAGCTGCGCTGCTGTGGCCATCACAAGTTTACGCCATCCTTCTCTGTCAGCTGTTGCTCTCGTTGCCTCTGACAGCTTTTTCCCTGCAGATGCAGATGTACATATTGCTAAAGCTGCAGTGAATTCTTTTCGTTGTCAGTCTACTACCCTGATTTGAGAAGGCACTGACCTATTGGTGTTACTCTTGCTTTACGCGGACGTAGATAGCAGAGAACTTTATTTCCACTCTTACAATGCAGCAACGCAAGGCTCCGAAGGTGTATAACATTAATCAGTACGTTGAAAGTGGACCTGGGTAAAGATCTATGCTCACAACTACTTTTTCGACATGCCTACACTGGTTGCGATTCGACTTCCAGGATATTCGGAATCGGAAAGAGAGCAGTCTTCCAGAAGCTTGTGAAATGCAGCCCCACATAAGAATCCAGTGCTAGTACATTCCTTCTTCAATTAAGTCAGCCACAGGAACTAATTGAGGAACTTGGTATCAAAGCAATGTCTTTCATGTTTGGTTGCTGCTGTAACTGAAATGACTCAGTTGCATCATTACGATACAACTTGCTTGTCAAGAAAATTGCCAATGCGACTCCCTCCTACGCCAGCCTCCACCAAATTTCACTCCCTCAGAACATACTACCAAGTCATGGCATGGATGGAGAGTGAATTATAAGACATGGACGTCACATGCTGGGGCTGGAAATTAGAGGACAATAATGTTGAATACGGAAGCTGTACCTAGTAATCTTCTTAAGTTGATTCATTGCAACTCCTGTACTGCTTGTAGCACACCTTGCTGTACCTGCATATGTTACGTACTACCATGTAACAGTGTGGACCTTGCCAACTTGATGAATGCCACAATCCAAATAACGAGTCACTTGGTAGTGAAGCAGAAGATGATTTTTCCTTACTAAAGTACATTCCTCATCAAAATGAAGGAACATGAAGATTTGCATGTGTATGCGCTATAAGATGACATGAACAACACAAGGTTTTAAACATTTGTAATTGTGGTAGGTATTGTAAGGACCCACACAAGACAAAAGTGGTCTTACATGTTTGATGACTTGAGCTGAGCTGTTAGATTTTATTACAACCACAAAATGGCTGCCAAGATGGCTGACATGCAGTCCATGAAACAATAATCACCAATCACAAGATTGGACAATAAGTAAGTAACCAATAGAAAAGCTTGTAAAGGTAGAGTGCCATGTGTACTGGGTTGAATAGCTAAGAGATATGAAGAGTGTGTGTGTGTGTGTGATGCTATAGCAGGTTATGTGCATGAGGATGAATGAATAGGGACAGAACAATAGAAGCCAAGAGCTAGCAGACATGAGAGAATGAATGTAGGTCAGGAGTGCGCTTAGTAATCGGAGATGAAAACAGTGTAAAATAAACAAGTAACCACTTGGATGAGTGAAATTAAAACCTTACAGTATTATGAATGTGTGTCTAGATATTATTACTAAGTTGTTGCTTTGTCTTTGTCACTCCCCCCTCCCTCAGCATTGACAATGACGTGTCAAAAATTGAATTGACCCTATTGCTGGGTGGGGGGGGGGGGGGGGGATCGATGACACCATAAAGGTGAGAGAAACATTATTATTTTTTTTTTTTTTTTTTAATGATATTTTATTTCCTTCCTCATAATTTCACATAACAAGAAATTCACATAACAAGAAATTATCAAGATAAGCGATATAAAACAAGATCTTTGATACAAGACATTTCATAAGTTACATCAATCAATGAACATAGAGAAAAAAAAAGGGAAAAAAAAAGTCTTGCATGTAACAGTGTATAATCAAAATAACAGTAGAGGAAGGTTTAAAGTTACAAATTACCATCCTATCACAACACTCTCACACCCCCCCCCTCCCCTCTAGCCCACCCACACCACCTTTCACACACATAAACACACATACAAACACACACTGCATGCAACCTGTTCCCTCAACTCACACCACACAAACTCTTAACCCCCCCCCCCCCCCCCCTTGCCCACCCATCTCATCATACCCCTTTCACGCCGACACACACACTGCATGCAACCTGTTCCGGTTTGTCCACCTGTACACGAGAGAGAATTAATAATACTAATAAATAATAATAATACCCACATCCATTAAAGTAAAAATGCATCGATTTGTTCCCATTTCTGTAAGTGCATCCCCAGTTTCCCCTTTTTGAAGGCTATTTTGTATTCCTCGTCTCTGTAATTTGTAAGCATATGTACTGTTTTCTGTACAGATGGCAAAGTTCCTTCTTTTCTAGAAATAAAAATGATATACTTTACTAAAAATATGATACAATTTATTACAAATATTCTCGCAGTATTGCCGGATATTCCCATAAAAATGGGTTTCCAATCATCAATGTCAATTTCGATTAAATGTAACTTTTGAATTACCTCCTGCCATAATCTTTTAACTTTAAGACAATCTAAAAATAAATGTTGGTATGTCTCTACTTCTAGTCTACAAAAGGAACAAAAATGGTCTGACTCAAAACCAAATTTAAAGAGCTCTCTTTTCGTATATACAGCCCCTTGTAATTGTTTGTATTGAAACTCTCTATGTTTATTACAAAGCATTGCACATTTCATCCTTGTGAATGTTTCTTTCAACTCCGTCATTCCAAGATCAAATTGACAGTTGCCATCTGTAACATGTAATATATACTCTTTTTGAAGGTCTTCAGTGAAGTAATCATATAACCGCCTAGATTTTATATCACATAGTTTCTGTAAACGTCCAAATATCATCAATTCTATTTCAAAATTTTCAGTGTCCACTTCCATAAAATCACTTTGTATCCAATCGTTTCTAATTGCTGAAAAGATCTTTTGAATTCTAAGCAAGCTTTTAGTTTCAAAACCCAAATTTAAAAAATGTAAGATCGGTTTTAAATGACCTCTGACAATTATATCTGATGCTTGAAGTATACCTTTCTGAAATAGTTCGACATCAAAAAATGTTTTATTGCTGAGACATATACACTTATTGCTAAATATAATCGGATTATTCTTATTTTCAAAGTGTCTGCATTTATCTAATTCTTGCCATGCCTTCATGATAAATGGCAACAGACTCGTGCAAGTCAACCACTTCAAATATCTAGGCAGTGTGCTGACTGAGGATGGCAAGTTTGCCAAGGAGGTCAACTTGCGCTCAGCTCTGGCAAGAGCTGCCTTCTTTCAAAGACAAGATATCCTGATGAGCCACAACATTGATCTTAGTTTGAGAAAACGTCTTGTGAAGTCCCTAGTATGGAGTGTACTGTTGTATGGGGCTGAGACGTGGACACTCACTAAAAAGGACATGCAGCGATTGGAGGCGGTCGAAATGTGGTGCTGGCGCAAACTACTAGGTGTGTCTTGGAGGGACAGAGTTTCGAATGAAGAGGTGTTGCATCGAGCTCAAGAAAGGCGGGTGCTGATTCAAACGATTAGAGAGAGACAGAAGAAATGGCTTGGACACATAATGCGGCATGATGAGGGCTTGATGCTCATAGTCATAGAAGGTCGTATTCATGGAAAGAAGAAGAGGGGAAGACCTCGTAAAAGCTTTCTAGACGATGTTATCACACAATGTGGAGCAACAGGGTATGAAACGATGAAACGGTTGGCTCAAGACCGAGAAACTTGGAGAGAAACTTGGAGAGACACTTGAAATAGAATTTTGAATGGGTCACTGAACCTGTCATAAACTGACAGATCACTATTGATGATGATATACACTTATTGCTAAATATAATCGGATTATTCTTATTTTCTCCAAAGTGTCTGCATTTATCTAATTCTTGCCATGCCTTCAACATGTCTTTATAAAAAGATGGTATACCCTTCAAGTCCAAGTTCATTTCCTCTTTATTAAGGGCGCCCTCTATTGAGAAATCATAGTGGTTTTGTGGCCCTTTGGACACCATATTGGATTTTGTGGTTTCCTGAACCACTGCTTAACATTCTAACTTATCCTAATGGATTCTATGACCCCAAAAACCATAGCATAGACACCCTAACTATGTCTCTCGGATAGATAATAAGTCACTTATGGCCATTTTTATGTTATGGCGGCCATTTTGGACGCCATCTTGGATTTGGGGGTTTCTAGCTAGACCATCACAAACCATTCTTACTTGTCTTAATGGATTCTTTGACCCCCGAAACCATGGGATAGACACCAAAATTATGTCTCTAGGATGGATAATAAGTGATTTATGGCCATTTCTAGGTATCGGCGGCCATCTTGGACGCCATCTTGAAAATAACAGCTTTCTGAACCTTCGATTTTGGTCTACTTTTAGTATGTTATTCCTGAGGTCGAATACTACTAGAAACCGTTGAAAAACCTTTTGTTGCAATTTTTGGGGGTTGGCGTGTTGTTTTACCGTATATTGACCTGACTACTTGTAAAGAACTGTAAAAAATGAACAACTGTCCCCATCAAAATTTGATGTTTTGAACCCCAAAATAGGAGTAAAATCATACATTTTCTAAGATATTGATATTATTGGATAGATAAGGATGTAATCTGTCCATAGTCACCAAGTTCAATGATATATTTTGAAGTTGATTCACACTTGATCAGTTCACAAGACTTTGAACCAACCACAGAACATGAACTTTCTTGGAATGGCCAATAGAGGGCGCATGACATTTTTCTGATTACAGGATCTTGTTGGCACTGGGAGTGTTATCTTTGGAAGTCAATAACTTTTTAGTTAGAGAAGTAATGAATGTGAAATTTTCACAGTGTAATAAATGAATATAAATGCATTTTTTTACAGTAATTCTTTAGGATTTTCATTGTTTCCTTTTTATTTACAGATACGAACAAAAAGTGATAAATTATGATTTTAGTGAAAAAAGTCAAAAAATTACATTTTAAACCCTAAAAAAGGTTCAAAATATCATCAAATATTATAAATATTCATATCATGTGATAGATAATTTCATTATCTTTCGTTAGACACAAAATTCATTAAAATTGAGGCTCTTTTTAACAAATGACATGTAAAAAAACAACTGTTAGGCGAAATCAGGGTCAAATAAAGGTCATTGACCTCTGAAATCACGCTCCACCACCCACAACACACAAGACATCACTTTTCAGACATCTCTGAGGATGTTTTATCCAAAAATTAAAACAAAACACTTGGTCATTTTTGTCAAAGAAATTCAAGCAGGCTCTTGGGTTATTATCTCTCTCTCTCTCTCTCTCTCTCATATTTACCATCTCTCCTGTCATTTTCTTCCTTATTTTTCCCCTCTCTGTAAATTTTCTCTTGCCATCATCTTTCTATCCATCTCTCTTCTTCGCTTTCCTCTTCTTCAAATTCCATCCCATTCCCTTCTCTTCATAATTTTTCTTTTTCTTTTTATGCTCCCCTCTTTCAGTCTCTTTCTAATACAATACCCCTTTCTCTCTCTCTCTCTCCCCCCCCCCCCCCCTCTCTCTCCCCTCTCTCTTTCTCTCTCTCTTTCTTTCCATATAAGTTAAGTGGAAAATATGTAATTACAATGCATTTAGCAAAATTAATGTGAAATTGTGTGTTTAGTAAGGATACCATTGTCAGTCCCATATTTTTATGTCTGTGGTCTTGTTTAAACTGCCATCATGATTTCTTTTGCACTTTGAAGGTTTAGACAAACAAGATTTCGATTAACTGCATGATAAATGATTCAGGCTAAGAAGTACTTCTTAAAAAGCAATTTCACTTTGACTCCTCCAGAATATAAAAGGCACTAGAGATGCTAACTCGGCCTGGTTGTTTTGTAAGAGGAAAAGAATTGAGACACGAGAGTGGAATATAAAATGGATGATTCATAAAGAGGGAGCCTGGAAATCAAGGCATTGAAGAGGTATATTATTATGATGGGGGGGGGGGGGGGTAAGAGTAGAGAGATAGAAAGAGGGAGAGGGAGAGAGGGAGGGAGGGAGGGAGGGAGGGAAATAAAAATGTAAAAGGCTAATGAGTACTAAATAAAGAATTACAGGAAGTTGCCATTTAAACATCAAGTTTGAACAATCTATTTTGGACAGAACATTCAACAGGGTTATTTGCGTCAGGATTTTAGACAATCTTATAAACAAGCACAGAAAGTTTAGAGCCAAGTATGAACGTGACTATTTTACATGAAGCAAATAAACATGGTTGTCCTCAAGTTCTACAGGAATACAGAATCAAATCTAATCTCCCAAGTATAAAATTGACCATTGTAGAGGAAAATAAATAATGGAATTGCAATTCTCTTCACATTTACATAATAGTTGTTGTGATGCAGTTTTTCACATTCTGGTGTAAAATTTGCTATTTTTAAGCTGATCAGTGAACTGTAGTTCCATATGTATCAGATAGTTTGCTGAGAGCCAGAAGGGCATTCACTTGTAGCGTACTTTACACAGAGTTAATCTTTTGGCTTTCACCACTGTCTTTAACAAATATTCTTTCATAGCTGTTTTGAGCCACAAAAGCTTTTTATATACTAAAAACAAATTGTGACTCATCTTTAATTTGAAAGTCTAGGATAGGCAACCCCCCCCCCCAATTTTGTTTAAAGGAAGTTATATAATAATAGTGATAAAATAGAATAAAGTATGTTAAGGACCCCCCAAAATACTAATAATCAAAAAATTGAAAATAAATAAAAATCATATAAAAGAAAATTACATCAACAACAAACATATGTTAATAAATTTGTCTCATGAAATTTGCTTTTGATACATGCATATGAAATTTCTATGAGGATTAATGTTGCCACTTTGACTGCAAGTGTGGACTGGTCCGTCGTTGGGCAGAGCATTGACCACTCTGCGGGAAAGGAAGGCCATTGTGAATTTAGCGAGGTGCATCAGACTGGACAGAGGCAGACGGATCATTAAGAAGCGGTGAAAGCGATACTCTGGAGTTGTCGTGGCAGTTCTATCTCGAGGGAAGCTTTGAATTGTTAACTCTTTCAGTCCTGAGGGGAACAGAAAGGGGAATTATTTCAGGCACCTGGGGGTACTGTGTGGGACCTGGAATGAGATTCTGATAGCGCACAAATGTACAATCTGATTATTACACCTCAAAACAGAATCTTTTCATAAATGTCAGCTCATTCTAACTATTTCCTTTGCTGTATCAAGCAAATTGAAACCAAAATGGTATTTTCCAGATTAAAGGCATAGTCTGAAAATAGCTATTTCCTGTATTCCAGAAACAGAAAATGGTACATATTTTGCAAAAGTCATTCCTTTTGGGAAAAAAAATCTAAATCCAGACTTAACCATTAAACTGCCAAAAACTTCAAAAGAGTTGTATAAGTTGACAGCTCCGTGAAAATATTAATTGTATGTCGCCCTCGATATGCTCAATGTTAATTTGATGATTTTTGTTTTTCTTAACTCAAGAATAAATAGTGGACTTGTTAGATTAAGGCCCTCATTGAATACTTTTAGATATAAGCTTTAATACACATAAAACATCACATTCTCAAGAAACATAAATCGGGACAAATCGTTTTTTCACATACTTTACAATTACAAAAATTGTTCAGGGCATGTTTAAATTAGTTGATAACTGTATGTGAACGGTATGGGGGACAAAATTGTCTTGGATAACATATGTAAACAGGGTAGTGGATATTTTTTATATCAACCCACTTAGAGTCATTCCATCTCCTATTCCTGTTCCGCTCCGCTCATCCCTGTCTCTATCTACTTGTAAAATGACTCAAGATAATGGTCTGTTACCATGGTAGCGCCAAATTTAGCAGAATGTTGATGGCCTTTAGTTTAGCAGACCCTCGATATTGGCGGATTGCCATGGTGATCTTTTGAAGTAGAATGTTATCCATTCTTGCCTTCGGAGATTGTTGGATTGCCATGGAAATTTCTTGTGAAGAGGGGTTTTATCCCATTCTGTTTTTGGAGATCTCAACAAGTTGTAAATTCAAAGCGCCCCCTCGTTGTTGAGTGTTGGCTCATGAACTAACAGAATTGATCAGCCATTTGGTGCAGTTGGTGTAGGTGTGTAAACATAGGTCTGGATATGAATTAGATTGCAAACATGCTGTGTCTCCTGATAGATCTAGATTCTTTGGTCGTAAATGTCATAAGCTTTAACCCTTTCATGACAGTCCTTCCACATTTTATGGTTTAACTGAATGACTTCTTATTCTAAGCTCTACAAAATAACCAGATACGTGAATAGAAATGGCAAACAATTCTGCTCACATTGCAGCCATTTTTATTGCATGGCCATATTGCATTTGATACTAGGAATTTTACAAAGGAAAACAAGCTTTAACATTCTTAAATTGGCAACATGATGAGAGGTTCCAGATCATTATATTTCAATAAAAATTGGCCAGTTTTTCCCCCAATTTTTCAAGCAAGTTTCTACCCATGCATTTGTTTTCAGAGACATTTCTTACTATCGCAACAAAGTAGCAATCAAAGAAAAATATTTATATTGGCAATTTGAAGAACAACATGTGATTGATTTTGCCCTTTAAGAATCCTGACCTGAAAGAATTAAGGGCAACTAGATATTTTTCCCTTACTGCAATATCAACATTCCAATGAAATAAGAGGGAGAAATGATCTTTATGATTTGGGACATCATTAGATCATTAGATCATGTTAGGGATGTATAAACAATACATTTGTTGCAGAATCTTTATGTAATGTCAGACAATAAATACCTGCAATTTGATTGAAAAATTAAGGTTACATAAAACAAGGGGATTTCATAGTCTCTTGATTTTTTTTTTAAATATTTTTTTTAGGGTGGGGGGGGGGGGGGGGTAGGGGTGTAAAATACTTGTAATGACTTCTTTACAGTTATGGATAACTTGTAATTCCCTATTTTGTTTCTTTTTTTTTGTCTCCAAATATCATGCTTATATGTTGACACCAACAGTCTTGCAAGGCATACCAAAAAAAGAACAAGAAGAGACATACAATATGCGAATATGATGTATACAATTACAAAAAGCTGAGACGAGAGACCCTCAAACTCCTGTCGAATTTCTCCCGTTTTCAACAGCTTTGACGACAACTGTCCATAATTGGTAAATTACCTGGCGTTGATACACCTGGGGGTCTTCTTCACGTTCCCACCATAGACACACACATCTGTAATTACATCTCGGCTCCGAATGCGAACGAATTGGCAATAATCCTGGGAGTCCCACCAATAATGCTATCGACTGTGGCTCCTGCACTTTCATAACACAATAGAGTGTATCTGATGGATGTCCTCGATATGACTGGTGTTTACAACAAGAGTATAGAGATATTGCAAGTTGAGAGCCGAAAGGGGCTTTAGCTGTTAGTTTTGCTCTGTATTTCTGAGTCTTTTGGTTTGCTCTCTGTAGCATGATCATTAATGTCTTTTTGATAATGAGGAGGTTAACAATATTTACATGTATGAGTTAAACCCTTATGGCTCCATACGAATGATTTTACACTATGATTTCAACATTGTGATTTTACAAATAATTATATTTCAGAAATTTTACAGGAGTTAGATGACTAGTGTAACAAGAGTATAAAGATATTGCTAGTTGATAGCCAAAAGGGCTTTAGCGGTATTTAAGATTGTTTTGGCCTAGCTTTGTAGCATGATTATTAATATCTTTTTGATAATGAGGAGATTAAGTACATTTAAGCGTTAAATGGGAACTTGGTAGGATGTGAACATCAATGTTGTTGGATAAGCATGTGCATGCCCGTAAAAGGGTGAGTGGGGAGAATGCATGCTCCCTAAGGGAGTGGAGAGTTTGTATAGAATCGGGTACTAATTTTGTAAGCCCTATAAGTGCAGCTGGTAAAGCACTTTATAAAAAATAGTTATCAAAAATTGCCTTTGATATGAAGCTAAAACTGGTTACAAGCAACCATAACCATCCATCAACAAACATCTAAATATAGCTGAAACACTTTTTAACACTTTGGCGTACAGATCATGAATTATTTAAAACCTAAGGGCATTTTTGCGAACAACAACCTTTAAAATTGCTCCCGATACCTAAACATTGTCATGTATCACATGTAATATCAGGATCTTCTTGTCTAATAGTTGACTTGAGTTTCTAGTGCCCTCAGCTATGATTTCTTCTCTTTAGAGCCAGATGGATGTTAACCCTTTAGCTTTAACGCAAGGTTAGCACCCTTCTGACTATAAACAGTTGGCATGTATGTGAGAGATCTTTGAAAGAAATTCCTTGTACGTAATCAAATTTTTGGATAGCTGCATGTAGGTTTTTAAGAATTACTTTATGAGAACAATAACAAATATATATTTTCTACAGTTATGTTCATGTTTTAACATAAATGATTTCTTTTATATCTCTAGTTCCTCAAGGACTTTCTTATTTGCAGATGACACCCATATTTGTTTGTTTCACAATGATATTTAGGTACTTAAACATTCATTTTATGAAGGAAAATGCACTTGTCGAGGAGATATCGCTACACAACACAGTATTTCTGTAACAAAACAAAAGTTAATGTTTTTTCTTACAAAATTTCGTACAAATTAGGGAATTGTTTTTTCATGATTTTGGGTCATCATAAAAAGGTTAAGGAAACCTAGATTCCTTCATTTTTGCTTGAAACCTTTTTTAGTATAGGCCTACACAAAATAAATTGTATTCATAATTCTGCCTTTAGAGTTTTGGAGTTGGAGCATGCATATGACTCATTGGTGCTCAACAGAACAATTATACAACTTTTCTCTTTCCATTTATCTTCTACAGGCACATCATTCCTTTGCAGTGTTTTGGTCGCTCCCGTCAAGAATGAGAACGAGGAGATCATCATGTGTATCCTCAACTTTGAGGACATCAGCGAAAACAAGTACGCTAGCACACCAGAAGAAACCGCCACGCCGGCTGCAGCTGAAAATAATAGCGTCGGTTATAAGTGGAGGAGAGGGAGAAGTAAGCATTCTTGCGATTTGCAACGCCTTTTCAGCCCCTTTTGATTTATTAACTGGGTTTTATAATCAAGTACTAATGGAATTTCCTTGAAATTTATTAGAGGGGAATGTTTACATTGCTGACTCATAGAGGTTCCCTCCTAATATATTTAGTTTTCAGTTAAAAATCTACTAATTACATATATTTACTGGAAAGATTTTATTTTTTAACAGTAACCTACATCTATTGTTATTATTTATTTGCTTCATATTCCTCAAATATTGTCATATAGAATGTACAGTTAACATCTAAATTATTAATACCCCTTGTGGATTTTTTAAAATATCAACCCATTTAGAGTCACTCCATCTCCTATTTCTTGTTTTATCTACTTGTAAAATGACTCAAGATAATGGTCCGTTACCATGGCAGTGCCATGGTTTAGCAGAATGTAGTTGTCCTTTAGTAGACCCTTGATATTGGCGGATTGCCATAAGTTTAATACTTCCCATTCACAAGAAACTCAAAACGGGACGAATCAAATTTATCACATGTTTCAACAATTACCAAACTTTTTATGGGTATGAATAATTCATTTGTTAACTGTAGGTATTATTGATTTGATATGTTTAATAGCTATCCATAAGTAGTATATTTTTTCCATAATTTTGTTCTTCTTAATGGTTCCCTTAACAGTCCCATGGGTGCAGTATGTTCTACCAATATTTTTTCCGTTTCTTATTTGTTATTGTCACATTCAAAACCAAATTTCTTGGCAACCATAAAGTAATTGTCATGCTATGTCCCAAGCCTCTTATTGTATTCCTTTAAATGAACTATTCGTAACTATCTAAGGATTAAGTTTACCTGTTGTTTGAATGATTTAGATTGACTAACGATGGTAGCTGTAAAATGAATTGATTTCAATATGATTTTTTAAATTTTTATTTTTTTAAAAATATTTCTCACTTAAGTTTACCTGCTTTTATAAAATAAGTAAGATTGATTAACAACAGCAATTTTTTAAGTGAAAAAGATTATTTAAATGAATTATTACTTAATTTTGTATTATTTTTACATTTTCAATCCTCATTCTTTGAAACACATAAGGATTAAGTTTGCCTTTTGCTAGATTGGGTAAGATTAGATAACAATGGCAACACCTGTCACCTGTATGTCCAAATGAAGTCACCTAATCTATTGTTTCAAAATTAATCTTGTAAATTTGTGATTACTCATATATATATATATATATATTTATAATTATATACATACTAAAATATTTATGCAATACAATGGATATTTACTAAAATCTGGAATAGGAACTATATAAGATTTAAATTCAAAAACAGTATCTACAGGCTTTTAATATATAACCTAGGTGTATTTACATTGAGAATATCAATGTCAAGTGACTATTAAAATGTCTTCGACTACTGGAAATACATGCATCAGGAATATTACATGCCATTATATTCGGCAAGTTTTGTGTGATTTGTTTTGTTCTATTTGTTGTTCATTGAATATGTTCTAACATTGATTTTTATTTCAGAGTGGATGTTCCTCCAGCATTCAGCTGGTTATTATTTAATTTTTATTCCATTCTAAATTAACTAAATACTGTTGTTCATAAATGAGTTATATGTTTTATAATTCAATAATGTGCATCCTCTTCAAGTCAGTACATTAACAACAGTCATCATTATGATTTACATCTTGTAGATGTCACGGTATGTACATGAATGCTAACAAAACTGTTTTTAAATGTGTTTGTGTTTTTTGTTGTTGATAGGTCTCAATGATGAAAGTCGTCCCGTTTTGAAAATTAATAGTTCCTAGCTCATTTATACGTATAAGAAGAAATTCTTTATCTATACCATGGGGTGAGCCTTGGAAATTGAATAATTTGAATCTTGAAATATGCTATATTTGAAAAAATTATTAAAAAAATTGTAATCAAGGAATTTTTAAAATGATGACAGAAAGTCATGTTTGCAGAGTCCATGAAACAGAATAATACAAACAGAACAAAAAAGGCAGTATAATATCTAAGAAATAGGATGAAAATAATTGAGAGCCTGATTTTGGGAAATTAATTGAAATTGTCATGCTTCATCCCCTCCATTTCCTTACTTTTAGACAAGCTCAAAATAGCAATGTCTCTTCAGCGATCTATGAATACCCCTAGTCAAAACCAAGGTAAGAGAGAGGGAGCACTTCATCTTTCTGCAAACTTGGACGCTCCGTCCACCAATCTCTGTACTACACCATTTGTGGGCATTTGTCGCGTGTTCGTTTTTGTCTGGAGTGCTATACAACTGCTGCTATCCTATATATTCCTTTCTATTAATTGTACCACCCTAGCTTATCCCTATAACTGCTATTCTTCCTGTTAAACTGCCAAGTAATATATATAAACTATAGTATTCTGCAATTTCACCCTTGATGCATTCATTATTTATGAGCAAGCAGCATTTGAAAATTGTAAAATCTGAAACAAATATTTCTCCTGTTTAGTCTCATTCTTGTTAACAGTATCTTAAAAGAGAAAGTTCACCTGGATATGGAATTTATAGGTCAGTGAAAACTTGAGATTAATCTGAGGAGAAAAAAGGGGAAATTTACAAAGCAGGGCTCAATGCTATAAGTTAGGACCCCTAAGTAGGTTAACTGGACCCCCATCCCAAAAACCTAGTCTGGAGCTCTGTATTCAGTTTTGAAAATCCCTACACAATTAAATTGGTAATTCTAATGATGTTTTTAGTCAGCACCTTACTGTATGTAGGGTACAGAAAACAAACATGAAAACAAAATATAACGATCTTTTGAGACTGTAAATAAGCAGTGTACATGTTTGGATAGCAGGACACAATAAGAATAGATTTCAGGCAATGTTTGAGAAAACCTTTAAGTTTGATAGGAAATAGAAATTTTTGAAGTCCTTTTGTTCAAAAGAAATGGAGAGTATATAGCTTGCAGATAAAGATTTGCCAATTTTGTTAGTGATCTTGAAAACTTTCCTATTTATCAGACTTTATCTCAAATTTCACTGATCCATTTCTCTCATTGCTTTGCTTTTCTTGAAATCACTTTATAGAAACCCAGGGTTGACTTTCTCTTGAAAGTGTATCTAAACTATTTTCCAGAATGGAAATACCTTTTACGTCCTCAATATATGTATAATCTAATCACTCACACATATACTTCCTTCAGTGTATAAGAAGTAATGCAAATAAGAAAGGAATAGTTGTCTTTTTTCTGATCTATAAAGTTAATGCTGTTTGAGAACCAGAGAACCTTAAATTCTCAATATTACAGACATATGAAACAAGAATTAATTTAGGATTTCTCTATAGAATGCCTCTGGCAAAAATCAGAATGTAACTCACTCATATCAGCACACTGACTCTAAGTTGACCATTTATTTGGCCATCATAGATGAAGTAATGTTTTGTTTGGTGACTATTGTTGGTCTGGTATCAGTCATTCTGGTGTGAATCGGGTTTAAGATAAACCGCTTCGAAAAAGAAACAAATTAAGTTTCTGCATCTTCGTTCTAAAATCTAAATTAAGAAAGTGAGCAAAGACGGGGAACAGAAGAAGACCTGTGAGATTTATCATTTTTTTCAAACCTCAAAATGAGCTAATATCCTTCGGGCTCTTTATACATTACAATGTGATTGTGCATCAAATATAACACTTCAAAATCCGACTGTGTCACTTTCCACACATTGTTGAGACCCAAAAGGCCACTATTCATAATTATACAAATGATTATAACACCCCTATGGCTCTTGATCAACACATGCCATATAATGGTTGTGTCATTTAATTTCAATAAAAAACCTTTGAAACACAATAAAAGAAAATGCATTTGTCAATCAAAAAATTCATCAACACTTTTCAATGTTCACCATGGAATATTTCCCAGTTTTCTTTTCTTTCTATTTCTCTACTAATTTTAATTGCATTTGATGATTTAACAGACTGCTGTGGAATAATGAGAAAATTTTCTTTCATGTATCAACACAGAGATAACAATTAAAACAAGCAATGCGTACATAATGTCATACCTACCCTTTCAACTTCTCGTATTAAATAGAATTTATTAATTACTTTTTTTTTATTTTTTTACTTTATCCAAAAAAACAACATGGGAAATTGAATGTTAAAAAATCTTCTTGTCTGTTTGGAGCCAGATAGAAGGGCATTAATTAACTCATTTAACACAAAGATAATGCCCTTCTGACTCTGAACATATGGTATTGTCTATTGAGAGCCAGAAGGGTATTAACCGTCTCTTAAATAATGTGAGTTATCCCATTTCTCACTGGAACCTGGTCCCCATTTCACAAACTTGTCATCAGTGACAAATGACAGTTTTTGTTATAAGCTAGTGAAATCCTTGCTTCTGATTGGTTATCAGCAGGTGTTTCACTGATTTTTGTCATTTGTCATTGAAAAAAGGCTTTGTGAAACGGGTCCCTGGTGGTTCTTGTGTTAATCCTATGAGGAATATAAGAAGTCAATTGTCGTCGGGTTAACACCCTTCTGACTCTGAACAGACAATAATTATGTGAAACTAATCATTAGAATGGCTAATGTGGATCATGATTGCAGTATCCATTGATATGGAATGAGGGTGGGGGGGGGGGGGGTGTAGAGGAGGTGAGGCTATTAAAAGAAAAAAATTCTAAAACTTTGAAAATGGTTTGAAATTAAAAGAAGTTTAGGGATGATCTACCTATCTGTGTCTTCTGTGTTATAATGTTGGTACTATGTTTTACAGTGTCACTTCATTCGTATCGCACAATAAAGGGGCATTCAGACTTTAGGCACTCGGCCATTTCAAAGCACCTTGGTGGCAAAATGAAATCAAATAAGCGTATTCTACTTCATCTATGTATTTTCACCCCCACAATATTGCCCTGGAAACAACTCACAAGACCAACATACCCTTGTGTTTTGCTAACACTGATTATCCTGAGATCTTTTACAAAGTCTGAACTGAGTCCAAGAGTTGTGATGTATACTTATCTGCTGAGTGTTGGACAGCACCAATGTATCGTGTACAACACCGTGTTTGGAGTGCTGTTTTGTTCCTTCACACTTTTGTCACGTATCTCTTGGAATTTACAGAGTTGTGTAACTATTTCATGCATCGTATTTCCTTGAATGAACTAACTTGACTTGAACACTTTCTTACTCTAAACCTGTCCTATTATGTGGTATATCATGTCAGATTTCACTGGTTTGCTGTGCTCTTTTTACCACTATTACAAGTATTTTTCTCTGAGATTTAATGCACATGGATATGGTTTTGTCCTACTAGAAATGTGATATTAAATTAAGGGTACATGTAAATTACCCAGCTGGTTTATTAGACACTTAATTATTATCAATGGCTGTTCTTTGGTGCAGCGGCTATTTTAACTACTTGATATTTTATCTGTCTTATTTCTTTGGTCTTTAAAATATGAAATTCAATTATAAGGCTTACTTTTTTTAGATGGATGTTGGAGGTGTCAGCATATAATGTACTTGTCAACTATATTTAGATATCATCGTTGATTGGGAATATTTCAAACCAGTTGAAATCTTAATTGTATATGTAACAGTTGTGCAATACATGTGAGCAAAGCTTTAAAAATATATAAATGTGTAATCTTGACGAGCTTTTGTATAATTATGTGTACTAGCACAAAAAATATTTATAGAAAATTACTCCTCACTGCTTTCCGCGTAGTATCTGCTAATTTGATATACAAAGCTGCAATTTTTCATATATTTTAATATGTACAAAACCCCAGTTATGCCCCCAAAGTCACCCACATGCAAGCAATCTATAAAGACTTTTGGTCCTCCCGCAAACTGAAAGAAAATTCCCATTTAATGCTGGTGAAATTATATATAATGTACAACATTTAGTTATTATGTGTAGCAGTGAGTTAAAATGTCGAGTCCTGGTAATGGAAATGAATTTTGACAGAAACTGACTGAAAATAATTCAGTATTATTTGAGGAAGATGAATTTCCTTGACCAACAAATTATTTAGAAAAAACTAATCAATGGAAACTTGTTGCTAAGCATTAAGAAATCCAATCACATTTTCTGCAACTGGTCAGGATTTTCTTAGCTTTCTTGACTTATTTTTTTTACCATTCGTTGTCTTGAACATGCAGTATAACTTTCTTTAAATTCTGTCAAATTCCATTTTTTATCATTACATCATTACAGTGTTTCACAAAGACTAAGATCGACTTTAAGTTGGACTTAAATATGGCAGGCCCTTCATGCCACTGTTTGCTCTCATCAATTACTGGCATTTGTTTCTCAAGAGAGGTACAAATCATGGTCACAAATCTACAGAATTTTTATTTTTTAGATAATTCATTATTGAAGGAAAAAATATAATCTAAAGATCATAATGGTGAGAGCAAACAGTGGCATGAACGGCCTGTCATATTTAAGACCAACTTGAGTCGATCATAGTCTTTGTGAAACACTCCCCAGGAATAAACCTAGTGAAATGTTACTGAAAAGCATCAATATATTTATCTTAGCTACACAGTGTATATATGCTTGCACTGCAGCGTTATGCATATTTTTGTATCTGCGCATATTGTGTATATGCATTTTAACTATTCTATATATACATGTATATGATAATTCCCCCTTTTTGCTTCCTGTTTATCAGCATATAGCCTTTATAGTGCCATACAGTATAACCAAGCACATTATGTATTTATCCCTCAGATTTCTCATTAGAAATAAAAGCTTTTTATTATTATCTTTTTATTTTATTCATTTATTTAAAAAATATTTGTTATGAGATAATGGCAATTAGCTTCATTATCATAGTGTAGAAAATATCAGTACCAGTGATGTTATAGGTGTACTGAAGTGTTTAATTTTCATTCAAATTTACATTTTTTTTTTTTTTTCAATAGATATACATGAATAAGATTTACATAGGGCTCATGCCTTTCAAGTACTAAGTAGGTGATAAGGACCTATTCGTTTAAGATATGACTAAAATATTTGAGGGAAAATGATTGGTCGACAATTACGATTTGTCAAATCGTTTCTATCATGGAGAAAGCCAGAACATGTAATAGTATATTTGTAAAGCGCTTTAAATAGAGACATTTGTATTAAGCGCTATATAAAAATTAAATATTATTATTATTATTATTACACGTATTTAGAATTTGATAAGAGAGATGCAGTTTGATTGATAGTTTTATAAAAACAGTTAGACTAAAAACTCACAAGAAAGTTTTATAAAAACAGTTAGACTAAAAACTCACAAGAAAGTTTTATAAAAACAGTTAGACTAAAAACTCACAAGAAAGTTTAGCACAAGGGAAAATAAAAGTGGGCAACAAAAGTAAAATTACTCTGATTTTGTTTCTGATATATTT